>PVIH01030903.1:0-11539 GCA_004025045.1 Sigmodon hispidus | reverse complement strand
TTGTAAAGTAGAAGGACACAAATTTCCAAAATATTATATTTAATGACACTTAAAATAAAATTAAAATTTTACTAAGGGTATGAAGATACCACACTCATAATTAAAGATATATGCAATTATGATGTCAAATTTTAGACTTATAATTTGAGTAGTTCCAAACTCTAGAAGAAGACTAAGAAAAAATTCATGAATGAAATTAAATTAAATGATTTAGTGATTTCTTATGAAACTAAAAACCATTCCATTTTCAGTAGTTTTTGTTATAACACTACTTCTACATAAATTTGACAGTACAGGATTTAATATGGAAATGATACATAGTTGCTTGACAGACAAAAACATATTTTCCAATTTGTCTTTTAAGTTAAAAATCTGATGTTCATAATGTAAATTTAAACAGCTTTCAAAACACTAATGCACATTTGCTACTCATAGCAATGCATTTTGTGGCTTTAAAAAAATATCCAAGAATAAAGACTTAGGCACATGAAACATTTTCATGAGGAGCTTGTGCACACACATTTCTGCATTTTCCAAACAACACAGTAACTGTGAGGGAGAGTACATTTTAACATTATATACTCATGCTACAGATTGATCAGATCTAATTTTATTTGTTTTATATATTTGGGGGGATTAAAGAATTCCTGTAGGGAAACAGTTAATCTATTTTTAACTAAAGCCTTACTTTTGTAATCTATCCAGTGCTTCAAGTTCTGTCATTGATCTATGATTTATGTGATTTAAACCACCTCTTGGCTGTAACACTGGTTTCTGTCCAAGATGCTGAGTTGAATACTAATTACAAGATCAAATTTATGCTGTTGGGCTAAGCAGCTGAATGAGTTTCCAAGAAGGACTCCCTGCTCTATCTTGGCCACAATTGCACCATAGGAAAGTTTTGTCAGAAAAAAAAGAATAAGGGGAGAATGAATTGAATGAAATAAAAGGATTCTACATGTTTTAATATATTAAATGATTGTTTTTAGATAACATGTAAGCAGTCATGAATAGAAATGTGATTGTGCAGACAGAAGCATAACTTATGTATTTATTGATTCATTGTGAGTGTTTCCATGTATAAAAATACTGAATAAATTTTAAAATCAATACTTATGGCTGCATTTAAAACTGAAGGTAATAGCTAGGGTCTGATCTAGAGTAGAAAAGCTTGCATCATTTAATTGCATGCCTCAAATTTCAAACATTAATCAGCATTGAATTATATATGATTAATTATTCTATTGAAGTGAGAATCAATTTGTTGAAGTATTTTGAAAAATGTAGAAACTTAGTGATCACCCACCCCTCCCAAGATAGTGGTGTAAAAGTGGGGACAATTTTCGTTCATTGAGTGATATTTGGTAGTGCCTTGAGATATTTTAGGTTTTCACAATTTTTATGGAAATTACTCAGTTTGAATCTATGAGCAAGCACATTGGCCAGGTGTGTTAAATATTCTACACTGAATAAAACGATTTCCCATGCCAAAGAATAATCGAGTGCAATATGTCAAAGGTGATGTTAAAAATCTTGGTCTACAGTTCTCATATGCTTGCTAGGCCCTAGGCATATTTATAGATATTTCTGAGAAGTGACACCAATGGTACTTTCTCCTTTAAAAAGAAAAATAATGACAAATTACAAGTACGACCTATCACCAAAGTTTTGAAACAATCTAACACTTGAAAGAAAATTTTGAAAGGTGACAGTTTTTTAGCTTTAGGGAGATATTATGATTTCACCTTTAAAAGATGAGGACTCTATTTCTCTAAGTATATATAAATGCTACCTCCAGCCCATTTTTACTCTTAGATCATATAAATGCACATTTAAGAATGCTAGTATATGTACACAATCTTACTATAAAGTTTTAATATAAAGATTGAGCTCTTTTCATTAAAAAAGGGTAAAATCGTTTTTGACATTATTTAATTCATTTCAATTATGCAGTTAAGCCTGTTGTGGTGATGTGAGTGTATTTTTGGGGTAGGGCAGTTGAATTGTTTAGCTAATTGTTTCTAATTCTTTTGATAATAAACTATATTGGATTGCATTAAGGAAATAAAAGATACAGGTAAAGTTTAAATCATTTTTATACTAAAAATGAAGGCTATTAATGGTTTGATTAGTCCATTAAACTGTAGAACTCATATAGTTTGTATATGAGTCACAAAAGAAATAATTGTTGATATTAACCTTTTTGGTAATATCTT
Organism: Sigmodon hispidus; assembly: GCA_004025045.1. Classification (NCBI taxonomy): domain Eukaryota; kingdom Metazoa; phylum Chordata; class Mammalia; order Rodentia; family Cricetidae; genus Sigmodon; species Sigmodon hispidus. The sequence goes on along the minus strand of PVIH01030903.1, from coordinate 9,323 downwards.
ATTTGCTTCAGTGTGATGAAAATGACTAGAGGTAAACAGAAGTTGAAATCATACTTCTATCCCTGCCAACTTCACTGGTTTAACACTATATTTTCAAACTGTAATATAAGAATAAGAATATCTATATTATATAGTTGTTTGTGAGTTAAAGTGCTATCTTATGCAAGATAATATTAGGTAAATAAACCAAAACTGTCATCATTATTATTGTTATTATTATTATTTTCTCCAAGAGTCCAATACAGCAATTGAGAAAAAAGAAGTGCACCATAGAGTCACAATTTAGCTTCACATAGTCCAAAAGATTAGTAAATTTAGAAACAGGTGACATTTAAGAGATCAATAAGAAAACAGGAGTTTGATAGCATTGAAGACAATCAGGAGGTATGAAGGAGAAGACCAAGAATTAATGTTTATACATGATATTCTAGATTCTGAAAGATAACTGTCTTCTAATTTGCTGATCCTTTTTTAAACCAGATCTTTAAAATACAAAAGAATTGTACTAAGAAAGGAGCCATAGACAGTTGCAATAATTAATGACTCTTTTCTAAAGAAATCTATTCATCTTGACCTTAAGAAAAGTTTAGCCATTAGAAAGATAAGTTAGTTTGAACACTTAAATTTAACAGAGCAATGCTATCACTTACAAAAGGATTTAATAGAAGATATTAATGACAGTGTTTTTTGAATATCTATGGGGATATTCAAAGTGATAATTGGTGATAACATTGGAAATTATAAAAATCTCTTTATGCCTTCCCTGTTACTAGCCATCCATTGATTTAATTAGGTAATAAATGCGGTATATTATAAGACAGTCTCAAATAAAATGCTATTCTTGCATCCGTTTCTTCACAGAAGTGAGGCCAGCTAATCATGATACAAATTTTAGACACTATTGGTCTTATTGTTGCTATATGGCTATGATCTAATTATTTCATGCTTCCTTCTATGTGGTAACCACATATTTTTCTATTCCCTATTATTTCTTTTGAGTCCTCCAATGTATCCTATTAAAGACTATATTAGTAGATACTGAGTAAATATGATGTCATATTTGGAGTATTGGAATTTGTGATCACAGCATATTTGTTTTGTTTAGTACATAATGTAGAGTAGTCAAGCTTTAGTTGAATATAAAAGATTAGGGACATATAAACTATGAACATAGGTTATGGTGTATATTTTGATTACAAAATTAACTCATCATGAACTCATTGTATAAGGGAAGATTATAAAATATACTGTTTCTTTTAATTCTGATATTTTCAAATAGTCAGTTTTTAGTTGCTTCTGTAATTAACTAAAAATATATAAGAGTTTTTTAATACATGTTTTCTTACTCAACAAGCCTTTCATGTACAAGTGGTTCAATCCAATGTGCATATTATATTTACATTAAGTACCACATTGTATCAAGATTTCTTTTATCAGTATCATTGATCTTAATTAAACGCTGATTGCCTCTTTATTTTTTCTAATCTCTGTCACCTAGATAATGTATTCTACATTGTATATTATCAGTTAGAATGTAAAATCCAAATTAAACAATATTTATTTTGATCCACTTTTGGATACAAAATGGGAGAAAGTTTCTCTTTAGAGCTGTACAAAAATCATGATAGAAATTAAACTTTTTCTCACAATGCCTGGCCACTGGGGTTTGGCAAGTAACAATAGGGTGCTCATCTGTAGGCCAGACAATTTGGTGAGACCATTCTTTCTGCTGAAACCAACTATGAATTCACACACATGTCTATTTTGTTTTACCATCTGCTACTGAGAGAATGTGCATAGATGTTAATGGAAATCAATCTTAGATACTTCCTTTCACTTGTAATGAGACCTATTACTATGAAAAAACATCAAAATCTGCTATCCAATCCAGAAAACTTTATTAAAGACCCTACTCAGATAACCCAGGAAGTCATATTGATCAAATAATTAAAAAATAGTTGTCAAATAACAATTATAAAGAGGTCAATAGAGCCATAAAACATAAAATGTGGATTTAGAAAGTCAGGAAAGTGAGATATATTATCTTGAAATGAGATTTGAGTGACAACCAGATACTGGGATGTTGGAGATGAAATTTTCATGAATGCCTCAAATCCCGTCTGTGCTATAATGAAACACAGCACTGTTGAAGAACTGACAATCTAGTGTGACAACAGTTCAAAACTGGAGACAAAATAGGAGATGTAGATAGAATTCACTTGTATGTAAATAGTGGCCTTGAAGGAGTTCTAAGCTAGAATGGATGAGTTGATATCATGAAACATGCATTTTGAAGATAACTGTTTTGGGTAATTTGTAAAACTAAAATAATAAAAAGATTCAAAATGGAAACAAAAAGACAAATTATAATAATAGATGGCATTTCTTTTACTTGAGCTGGCTATAATTAAAAAAATAACTAAATGAGAGAGATATTTCAGAAGTATAGTTTAAAGCTTTTGAAGCTAAAAAAGTAGCTCATGAAGTCTGGAGTACTAGAAGGTACAGAGAATTTCTCATCAGGTATGGATAAAAAAATAAGCTAAATTTCAAATAAAGTTTCCCGAACTATTACAGGACCTTTATAAGAACAGGGATGCATTCTCTCCAGAGGAACACCTGACCTAGTCTTGATTTTGGGGTGAGGAAAGTGGATCAGCCAGGAGTGGATGCTGATCTAAGCCATCTTGTGACTTTGGGACTTCCTGCCCTTGCTGGGGATGAGATAAAGAGTTGTGGAGAAGAGAGAGTAACTGGAAGGAGTGGGAGGGTGAAGAGAGCATGAACAAGGATATACATGGATAAAAAATATGACTTTATTCATAATAGTTTCTTTTAAAAAAAGAACAGGGATGATAAACAGCAAAGTCAGTGAAAGGGAAAATTATAACAGTATATAATTTGCATTTTAGTAGATGGTTAGGCACTTAGGTAATATGGATGTATTAGAAATGGAAAAATAAAGTCTACCTTAAACTTTTTACATTTGAGTATTGGGACTGGAGAATGCTAGCAGTGTTATAGGCCTGCTTTAGATGCTACTAGCTTCCAAAGGTAGAAATTTATAAAACCTACCTATAAAAGTAATTAACACAGTTTTTTATTCTATCAATATTTGAAATACTGCACCACCGAGAATGACAGGGAATTTAAGAGTAGTTACATAAATTTTTGGAACTGATCACTCATAAAAATTTATTTACTATCATCTATCAAGTTTCCAAAAACCTAGAAGCAGTATTCAGAGTGATCTACAAGGAAAAAAATACCCAAGATAGCAAGGTCTCAGCAAACATTCACCCACAAGTCAGTCATGATTGCCCTCTGTGGGAAGTGTAGTCAGATAAAAGCATCCCAAATCTAACAAAAAATATCCCCAGGCAGCTTTATCTCAATTTCCCCTACTCAGGGATTATCTTTCAGAAAATGTAATATCATTGATGAAAATAAGCCTAGGAAAAGAAGAGTGTAAGAATATAAAGAATGAAATATTGTTTGTCTCATTATCCTTCAAAATGAAATAATAATTTGATTCTATTTGACTATATATTCTGGATCATCCCAAAGCTTCTTATGAAAGTCAACATTTCTTAATAAAAAGTAGAGTGTTTAGGAATTAAGTGGTTTCACTGATCATTATATTCTTTATTGAAAAAAATATTAAATATTAAAATAGCTGGTTGGGAAATTAATTCACTATGTGAAATGGTTTTGAATTTTATCACAGTTAGAATGTTCTGATAATATGTATGTTTCTTTCCTGCTACCCTCCTTTCCCTCATTAAGAAGCAAAACAACAGCAATAACAATATCCAAGCTTTTCAGTGCCTTCAGTGATGTAGAAATTCACAATCCATGTTTCACTCATGTTACAAGATGTCATGTGTATCCTATGTCTCAGTGTTATTTTCTGGGATTATCTGTGTACTCTCAATGCTTTCTACTTAGACATGAGCTGAAGCAGCACTGAAGGAGACTATATTCTCCATTCTAAAGTCATTGACTAAAACAGGGTTGAAGTAAACACAGCTGCTTCTAGTCCCCATTTTGTAGTATTTGGGGAAAATAAGTTTTTAAGAAACACCTTGAGAATTTTATTTATCTGAGAAATTCTTGTACAACCTTTTTCATTCTTGTATGAAATTCTGGTATTTTATAGTTGAATAAAGATAACTTAAGCCAATAAAGTATCAAAATAAGCATGGCTGGATATTTATTTGATATATTAACTTGAAAGTTTCTATTTATTATGTCTTTACTACTTTTTCTCATGTTAAATTTTATTATCTCAGGAAATTATGTGTCATAGAAATTATTAGAGTTTCTACTTTTGTTTCTTAATGTTCTAAGTCTGAAATTTGAATAAAAATACAATAGAGTCTGCACTACAGATTTAGCATTGACATATTACTTTCATAGCCCAAATACAAGTCCACATCAATAATCTGATAATTTCATACACCACTAACAATAACAAGAGAAGACAACAGTGTTTCATTTGCTTACTGTCTAGTTGGTGCTTTTATATGCTTCTTGCATCAATATGGGCATGCATGCCTTTCCTTAGTTTGTGATAGCTTTTTTATCACCTGGTTGAAGATTTGGTCTATGTTATATACTTAATATGTTATATACATATTTTTTACATATATAATTTAAAAATTTGGTCTCCATGGCATTATAGAATTCCTGCTTTATAGAATTCCTGCTTAATCTTTTTAAAGTTTCTCTTATTCTTTGCTTGTATTGCCTAATTCCTCTACATTATCTTTCAGTGTTGATGTTCTATCTTCTACTTGATCAGTTCTACTTGTAAGGTTTCCCACTGAGTTTTTTAATTGATATTTTGAATTTTCCCATCACCATCTTCATTTCTTTTTTTTTTAAACTTTATTTATTTATTTATTTATTTATTTGCCTTGGTGTTTGCCTGGAACTGGAACTACAGACAGTTGTTAGCTGCCATGTGGGTGCTGGGAATCGAACCTGGGTCCTATGGAAGAGCAGATGGTGCTCTTAACTGCTGAGCCATCTCTCCAGCCCCACTATCTTCATTTCTACTTGAGTACTCTCCAATATTTATCTTTACTGAATTTGTATCTGTATCCATGGACATCACTCAGACTCTCTTTGAATTTACTCTTTTTAAGTTTATTGGGTGATTTCTTTCTTTTTTTTTAAGGTCCATGGGTTTTTAAAATAATTTTTTATTCAAAATTTTTTCTATGCCCACTATTGCTTCCCCTCCCTCACCTCTTCTCTGTTCTACCTCAACCTCCCCCACTCCATCCTCACATCCATTCACTAGGGAGGGGAAGAAATTTCAAGGTGTTTCAATTCAGTCTAGTATAACCAGTTGAGGTTGGACCTAGTTCCTTCCCCCAGTATCAAGGTTGAGTAAGGGGTTCCTCTGTACAGAATAGGCTCCTAGATATCAGCTCATGCATCAGAAATAAACTCTGATACAACTGCAAGATGCTCAGCAAACTGTCCATGCAATTCAATTGCCATTTACATTTGGAGGATTTATTTACTCCCTTTCCATTAAGACTCTTCAGTTCTGTATTACATTTCTGGCCCAGACTTTCAGGCCTAGCCCTGAGGTTCTGGCCTGCTGTCCCACAAAAACACACAGAGGCTTGTATTAATTTTATGCTGATTGACTTAGGGCCCAAGTATATAACTTGCTAATTCTTTACTCTTAAATTAACCTATGATTTTTATCTTGTTCATCCATGTGGCTCAGTACCTTTTCTCAGTGCAGCCTTTTAGCTTCTTTCCTCTGCTTCTGCTGGTGACTATCTGTCTCTCTCTGACATCTCTGCTCTGCTGTTCCTGTTCCCAGAGTTTTCAATGTCGGGTAGCTTGGCCTACTTCCTGTCTGCTTTCAGCCAATCAGTGTTTTTAGTAAACTAGTAGGTGGGACAATTATTTACAAACCAATAACATAATCCAACTACAGGTCAGAGCTATTAGGAGCTCATGCTCTGAAATGGCAGCTGAGAAACTTTCATGATCCAAGGACTATTTTATGGCATTTATTTTTGTAGGAGGTTTCCTGGCCCATTTGGGCCAGAAGTTCAGACCTTGCCCGTGGTGGCTTTTTCCTCCCAAAGAAACGAATCAGACACTTATATATTTTATACTGTTTGGCCCATGTCTCAAGCACATTACTAGCAAGCTCTTTCATCTTACTTCAACCCATTTCTAATAATCTACCTGTCACGTGGCCCAGCCCATGGCTCACCTGGATTCCTTACATGTCCCTTCTTTGGGGGTCAGATGGAGAATGATTAACTCCACCCTCCTCCTACCTGTCTGTCCTCTGATTCTCCGGAGTGCTGGAGGGTGTGTCACCACCACACCTGGCTAGGAATATTGTTTGACATTAAAGAAATGAAACACTTGTATATGTTGCAAGTCACATGAATCATGAGAGTAGATGAGTCAGTTGGTTGTGGTGGTTGTGGTGGTACACACTGATAGGCAAGTGCTGACGAGACTTCAGGAGAACTGGGAGTCTGAGCTCAATATGGGCTGCCCAGAGAGAACAAAAGACAGAGGATGAATCAGTCTGACACAAGCATCATTGGGGGCAACCAAAGCTAGGGGAGAGTATGTCTGGAAACCAAGGTTGCTTACCTGTATTTCTGTGCCAAATGAGAAGGCTTGGGTGTCTCTAGCATTAAAAAGTTTGGGATCTTAAAAAACATCTAAGTGGAGATCAATTTTTTAGGCAAGCAGCGACTGGGTAACTAGATTTGAAAGGTACTGTGCCTGGGATTGCAGGTACTCTACCCATGTCTCTGGGCCATGAGGGTGAACCAAAATCTGACAGTGACTGCCCTCAAATTTGACCAGAATATTTTTAAAGTGAGGTTAGAGAGAAACCTGGTGCTAGGGAAACACCCAGGAACTCATGGGATGACCCCAGCTGAGACTCCAAGCAATGGTAGAGAGGCTGCCTAAACTGACCTTACCCTATAATCAAATGAATGACCACCTTAATTGCCATTATAGAACTTCCATTAACAGCTATGCACTGGGTGTAATTCCTAGTTCAGCTGAAGAGGGAAATTTATATGACCAAAGGGTCAGGATAATGAAGAGGAAACCCAGAGACAGTTGACTCTAGCTATTGGAAGCTCACTGACAGCTGAACAGAACTAAACCTTCTAAATGTAGGGGACAGTTGAAGGGCAATGGGCAGTTTGTGGAACCTCTTGCTGTCAGACCAGAATTTATTCATGGTGTATGAACTGACTTCTTCGAGCCCATTTCCTACAGAGGAATACTTTTCCCAGCCTTGATACTGGGGGAAGAAGCTTGCTTCCACCTCAACCAGTTATGCCAGACCAAATTAACTCACTCTGGGAGTCCTTACCTTCTCAGAAGAATTGACAGGGGATTGGGGTGAAGAAAGCTGGGGGAGGACTGGGAAGAAGGGAGAGAGGGGAAGCAGTGGTAGGCATGGGAAAATATTTTTTAAATTAAAAAATGTAAGATAATGATATAATTAACAGATAATTATGAAATACTCTAATAAAATACTTTTTTACATTTTATTTTGTCGTTAACTGCTGAACTGTCTTTACATTTCCCTTTTAAATTCATTGTTATATATATATACATATATGTATATATATATATATGTGTGTGTGTGTGTGTGTGTGAGAGAGAGAGAGAGACAGAGAGAGAGAGAGAGAAAGAGAGAGAGAGACACACACAGATACAGAGACAGAGAGACATTCTGAGTTTATTTAGTGTTGTTGGTATGTATATGTGCTTTGGGATGGCTCATGGGATATGATAGACTATCAGGGGACTTGTCCCTGAATAAGAGCAGTTTTTCTGTTAACATCCATTATATTCCTCTCCTAATGGAATACCCCATTAATCCCAGCTTGAGGAAGGGACAGAGGAGAGGGGGCCAAGGGGGCAGAGGCAGAGAAGGCAGAGGAGGCAGAGGCAGAAAAAGAGGCAGAAGCAACCCTGAGTTTGAATGTCAGGTCTACAGAGCTAGATTCAGGACAGCCAGTGCTACACAAAGAACCCTTGTTTAAAAGAACAAAACAAAACAGCTATTAATTGGCTATAGCCTCTCATCTGGAGGTGGGGCATTGTGAGATTACTCACATATATTTTAACTTTCAATTGGTATTTGTTGCTTGGTCAACTTGTTACAGTTCCCTGGGTTATCGGGTAAGAAAGTTCAGATTCAATGACATAGACCCATGGAAATCAGTTGAAAGGGACTAATTTATTCAACAATGGGAAGAACCTTATACATCCTCTTCCCAGCACCCAAGCTATGACACAATCTGGTGGTTTTGGATGGATATCACTTGTTGGCTGGACACAATCAGGAGATCTGACAGCATCTGTTGTTAGGTAAATTCCCAATTATCTATCAGGAACTCTGGGTAGTGCCCTTTGTTAGGCAGATTCTGAGCAATCCAGAACATTGGACAATGGCTGTTGCTAGGCCCTCAGGCAGACTCCAGGTTGGCTCATAAGGAAATACATCATGTTCATGCCTTGGCAACTGGTTGGAGCCATTTTTTTCCATTTAAATGCATTCTTTTATAAGAGTATCCTTGGTCATACATCCCTTTCCAGCAATGGAACACTGACTAAAACAATATGATATTTTAAACTAATCAACAGGCCTTGTTCATAGTTTGTCCACTGACCCACTACAGTTCTTCATGCAACTCAGACTTCAATCTGGGTCACAATATTTCACTTAGTTTTTATTTTTCCAGTGTCTTTTTGCCATAGAGAAGAGTCCTTTTGTCTTTATGTTTCAGGTCCTTTGCACATCTGAAAAATACTGGCCAATTCTTTTATAGAAAGTTCCTTAATTTGGATTTCAGTGTTTTTTTTTACAGTTAAAATCAGGGATGTATTTGAAAAATAAGATTTCTTGAAATGATATCTTGTCCTGGCCACTGCGTTATAGCAAGAGGTACATGGTATTAATACAACACTATGTGACAAAGGAAACTTTTATCAAGAGATCTTCTCCCAGATGTTATTGTTTTCCCTTTTATATTGGTGAGAAACTTAAAGAGATGTATAGAAACATGCCTTCTTATTTTACTTCCCCACTGCTTTCATATGCATTGACGATTCTTGTTGACAACCATTATTATCATATAAAAGACCTCCTCTTCATTATCTGTATATGTTTATTACCTGAAATTTTATTGTAAAGAATTATTCCTGGGCTCTCAATTTTATTTTATTTTTCTTTCTTTTTCAAATTAATTAATTTATTTTGTAAGAATTGAACATAATAGGCAAATTCTTTTTTTTTTTTC
>PVIH01030902.1:0-11540 GCA_004025045.1 Sigmodon hispidus | reverse complement strand
GTCAGCATTGTCAGTGAGCAAGCACCCTATTGCTGAGACATCTGACTGGACTTTAGTTTGTACCCCCTAATGACTAATAATATTGAATATCTTGTCATGTCCTTACTTGTAATCTGTTTATTATCTTTAGTAAGAAAACTTTCAGATCTTATCTATATTAAATTTTTTTTAATTTTCATTTGTATGAATTTTTCATGTACGGAATAGTGCTTTATCATATGAATGTATTTTCTACTAGATTGGTGTTATCTTTTATTTTCTTTAATTTTAATGTGTGTGTGTATGGTTGTATGTAATGTGGACCTCACAGAATGCCCCTCATTATTTGATAAAAGTTTTGTGGAATTTACTACATGTCTTAGGGTCTCTGTTGTTTTGATAAACCCCATGACCAAATGTTTAAGAAGTTGCTACATCTTAAAACTCCAAGTCACAGTCTAACTTTAAGACAAGTAAGGTTAGGAGCTCAAGGAAGGCACCTAGAAACAGGAACTAATGTAGAAGTCATGGGAAAAACCTGCCTACTGTCTAGCTCTGTGTGGCTTTCTTCGCCTGTTTGCAACTCACAGCCACTTACCCATGTGTGGCAGGCTGGATGCTCCTGCACCAATAATAAATGGAAATAATGTCACACAGACTTGTCTGATGGAGGTGTTTCCTCAATTGAGAATTCCTTTTCCCAGATGCCTCTAGTTTGTGTCAAATTGACAGACAAAACAAACAAACAATGAAACAACTAACCAGCACACTATTTGAGTGTCCTATGGCTGGAGTTTTATTAACACATTAAAGATGACAGAGGAAGAACTCCATAAATCTGGTTTCAGAAATGACTTCTTATGTGGGAACCCATAAGCACTGATCTTAAAATAAACAGACATAGGAGATAAAAAGAAGTTAAAACTTTTTGGACAGCAGAGATGTAGGGATCAGAGATAAGCCCTGAAGAAGTAAAGTTCTGAATGAATGTGAATTAGGGACATTGGTGTGGCCATGCCAAGGACCACACACCCCTTTGGAGTGGCAAAGTTTTCTGTGTGTAAAGCTCAGAGTGAATGACCATAAAACTTTCCTTGTGTCTCTAAGTGAAAATTGTTGATCAGTGTGTACAAAACTAGGATCTGAAGCTCCCTCCTCCAAGTTGCTTACAGCCTACAAACAACCATAGAGACTAACCAGCATCTTCCTTCTGAACTCTACATGATGAACCTTGAGACTCTAGGCTGTGGCAGTAGTAGGTATCACTTCATCATTGTGAACAAAGCCCATCTGACTTTAGCTTTTCTGTACTTGTGGTTGTCTGTTTATTATTTCATTATTCCTCAACACCTGTTGTCCTGTTCATACCTGAACTTTGTAGTTTGCATCAAGAGATAATAACTAATAGACTAAAAATAAACTCTGTGGTTTAAAAATTATTTGTAAATCATACATCAGGTAAGGGACTCCTAGCTAAATTAAGAAACTCAAGTATTGGGGCTGGAGAGATGGCTCGGAGGTTAAGAGCACCCTCTGCTCTTCCAGAGGACCCGGGTTCGATTCCCAGCACCCACATGGCAGCTAATAACTGTCTGTAGTTCCAGTTCCAGGCAAACACCAAGGCAAATAAATAAATAAAGTTAAAAAAAAAGAAACTCAAGTATTTAACAAGAAAACTACCTGTTTAAAGGCAGGAAAAGGATTTAAATAAATTCTTTTAAGACACACAAAGTCTTAACTAAAAAAACTCCATAAAATTTATGTTCAGCTTCACAAAGCATTAGGGAAATTTCAATTAAATCTATAAGCATCCCATACCTTTTAGAAAAGCTATTATTCAAAAATTAATGATAGCAAGTGTTGATGAGAATGAGAAAAAAAGGAATTGTATTTTTTAGGTTTGAAAACGCATTCTACATTTAAGTAGTCCAAGCTCATAACTTTAACTTACAAGTAAAGAATAGAAAACATCCACTCCATTAATTGTCTAGTTGTACACATGTGCTACATTTGTAAGCAGATTTTATATTTTCTAAAGTATGAAATTATTAACTTAGACATAGATTATGAGAGAAATGACTGAAAAAATGAATGATACTTTACTGAACATGCACATATAATCCCAACTCTTGGGAGGAACAATGATTACATCGAGTGTTACACTTGCCTGGTTTACATTGATAATGTCCAGAAATGCTACCCAGCAAAACTAGCTGAAACATATCCATTAATTGATTAATTACAAATTTAAAAATAGGACAAATGCAATTAAGCCAAAACATTTCTGGCTTTGTAACAAAAAGACACTTTTTTTTATACACATTCTCAATATTTCCCATAAGAAAAGCCTGAGTATGTTATTTTTTTAAAACTTTATTTATTTATTTATTTATTTGCCTTGATGTTTGGCTGGAACTGGAACTACAGACAGTTGTTAGCTGCCATGTGGGTGCTGGGAATCGAACTCGGGTCCTCTGGAACAGCAGACAGTGCTCTTAACCACTGAGCCATCTCTCCAGCCCCGTATGTTTTTTTTTTTATTTATTATGAGTAAAGTCATATTTTTTTCTGTGTATATCCTTGTTCAAACTCCCTTCCCCCTCCCACCCCTTTCAGTCACTCTCTCTTCTCCACTTCTCTTTATCTCCTCCCCAGCAAGGGCAGGAGGTCCCAAGGTCCCAATGTAGATTAGTTCAGCATCCACTCCTTGAACATCTGCTTTCTTCACCTCAACATCAAGACTGGGACAGGTGTTCCTCTGCAGGGAGTGGGATCCAAGGTGCGGGTCCAAAGTGTTTCAGACTCAAAGCTGTAAAGTGGTTGTGGTTTACTGATAGGGCAGCAGCATCACTTTGAAGTCTCCCAGATAAGGTGGGAGTCAGGCTTTGGAGAGGTGAGGGACCCAAATGAGTCCCCTGTTCCTGGGAATCTCATTCTTTTTTTTTTAAAAAAAACTTTATTTATTTATTTGCCTTGGTAAACACCTGGAACTGGAACTACAGACAGTTGTTAGCTGCCATGTGGGTGCTGGGAATCGAACCCGGGTCCTCTGGAAGAGCAGACGGTGCTCTTAACCGCTGAGCCATTCCTCCAGCCCCGGGAATCTCATTCTTTTATGGCCTTCTGCTTATATACATGGTTCCCAGCTACAACCAGGGATAGACCTTAAAGAAATATGCTGGTTCAGTCAACATGAACTTCTGTTCAAGAAACAATGTGTTTGATACTCAGCTTTTCTGTAGAACTGTGTCTCCCTTTCCCCTTCTGAACTCTATGTTTTGAGCAAGATTTTCTTGAACTGACAGAGATCTGCCTGAGTAAGTGATGAAATTTAAAGGAGTACACTCTCATACCTGTCTTAAATTACATTTTTATTTAGGAACATCCCCCATAGAGAAGAGATTTCTACCTTTGAACACTATTCTCTGAAACATTTATCCATTTCCTGTGCAAAGAGTTATACAACAATAATAGGTTAATAGCTTTCTAAGATGAACCCAGGAAGCAGCCTCAGTTGCAGAGAAGACCAGACCCTTCCCAGGAGTATTGTGTAACAGACTCCCAAAGAGCCAGGATGTAATACCTTGCCTTTTGGTGGTGTTCAAGGTGCCCTTTGGGCATGAGGACTGAGCTAGCTATCCGGTGTACCTTATTTCCAGGCCCAGATAACAAGACTATATTAGGGCTATCAATAAAATGATATGGTCAATCAGTAACCTATTATCAATAAAAAGTGTCCTATTGATGTACTGCTATCTATGGTACTAATATTGTGTTGCTATCCACAAAATATCCCTGAGCTATAACTATTCTTTCTAGTAGAAAGGACATCATACAGTGCCCAGTTTAAGTCATGACATATGTTTAGGGCTGAGAAAAGTTCTAGGTCAGCTATTCAGTATTAAGCACAACTTAGTTAGGTGTGGTGACACACTCTTATAACCTCAGAACTAACAGGCACTGATGGATCTCTGTAAGCTCCAGTTATCGTGGGCTACATAAAGAGTTTCCAGCCACCTAGGGTGACACAATATTAGTGTCTTGGGATAGTATGGTTTACTCCATATGAACACACTTTATGATGAAATTAGTATCCACACAGTATCCATGCTGTCATGAATTTAGATGTCCCTAAAATATTGTACTCTGTAGACACACTTTCATGAACTGCTCATAAGGACCAAAATGTTGAGAATTACACCTTTATTGATTTTCCTGGATGCTTGCAGGACAGTACTTTGTGGAGTCTCTTTCTCAGCTTAATTCTCTCCTAATACTCACTAGCTCCCTTCCCCAGCACTTAACTTGATACCATCTGGGTGCAGATTCTCTGGGAAGCACAGGTGGGTCAGCTGAACTGTCTGCCTAGCTTTTACAATCAGGCCTGGATACAGAGGCAAAAGGAAAGACAGGAATTTTTGGTGGGTCTGGATCTCTCATCCCAATATTGACATCAGGTAGTCTGTCTGTTAAGGAAAATCCAGCTTAATGCTTCAAAGCAAGAGTCACGGCTGTGGAACAGGACCTGATGGATAAAACTTGGAGTTAAAACAAAGGGCATGGGGTCATGGATGCTGTAGATTCCAGAAATTGCAGATTCATTTATCTCCTTGTCCTCATGAAGCTTCCTTGAATTCCTAAAAGAAAAACATGATCACAAAAGGGTAAGTTCAAAGTTATGTCCCATGTGATGGTGCTATATATTGATTGTAATTGCCATAAAATGCAATCTTGCTACGGGTATCTGAGCAGCCTGACTTTGATTTCTCCAATCCAACATGACTGTGGATCATGGTGTAGACACTGTTTCATCACCCATGTCACAGAGGTGATTCCTAAGATGTGAGACTGCTTTGAGAATACAACATAGTCAACATGAGAAATGGTCAACAATCAATTTAAAGATCAGTTTATAGTTGCACATTGTGGCAGAATAAACCCACATGTAAGAGAAACCACATAGAATAAAGCCTCAAACCTTTCCAAGAGACCTCCATTGCCACCCAAGTTTTTGATCTTCTTTCAGAACTCCTTAAGCTTCTTCTAGAATATGGTCTGGGTACTATTGGAAATCATAAACTTTCCTGCCTCTCCAAGCTGGTCTCTTTCAGTCTACTCCTTTATTTCCCTCCTTATGCCGTATCACAGACCATACTGCTCTCTGTGTTCTCCTATCTGCCTATGCAAGCATCTTGGTAATGGTTGCTATGGAGTTTCCCAGGAGTCTCCTTGGGGACATTTTCTGCTCCAATATCTATGGGAAACCTCCAAGCTTGGATGACCCTTAATTTTTATTTGGAGACTCCTAAATAAATCACCTAGAGGTCTATGCTAGAAGTACTTAGCTCTGACTCTTGTGTTGGGGTTCAGAATTGGGCCTGAGACTTGTGGCCAGAAATGTGGGAAGGAGGTAAGTATAGATCACAGCTGACTGTCCTTGATCTAGCTCTATGATGCACCCTCTCTGGCAAAGTTGACATAGAGCTTCTTTTGAAAATTTTCAAGGACAAAAGGCCTTTGGCTTGTGTAGTACTTGAATAGGGGGATCGGAAGCAAAGTAACCACTGAGGCAGGCTCCAGGTAACATGAAGGACAACGTCATAGAGATGTCAAAAGATTAGGTAGAGATTCCAGAAGTGTTTTCTAGGCTCCAGAATGCTACTCATTCCTGCTAAATTTAGAAAAAACATGGAGCTGGAATTTACTTCCTTCCACATATTTAGTGTGCTTTCTTTTTGGTGCTAACGAAGGAGCCCTTCCATGTACTCTATCATGGAGCCTTACCTCCAACCTAACTGCTTTCACAGTTCCCAAAATTCTCCTAGTCTGATTACCCTGCTTCCATTTTCTGTCTAGCTACTTGACGAATCAGTGTCTTAATTAAAAAAAAAGGAGGGGGCTGGAGAGATGGCTCAGCGGTTAAGGGTACTGACTGCTCTTCCAGAGGTCCTGAGTTCGATTCCCAGCACCCACATGGCAGCTAACAACTGTCTGTAGTTCCCAGTTCCAGGCAAACACCAAGGCAAATAAATAAAAAAATAAGTAAAATAAAGTTTTTTTTTTTAAAAAAAAAGGAGTGACAAATCTTTACAGTGTACAAAAGCACAGTCCACAGAAGAGTGGATTCTAATATTCTGTAAGTAATGGACCTTAACTGGAACTCCTTTGGATATAGTCTTGATGCCTTGTGTCATGGAGATCCTTCAGCTTTGGATCCTCAGTTAGAGCCCTTTTACATGCCTCAGCAGTTCATAGATAAAGAGGATGTTAGAGTGTGATAATTCATACCTATGGTACTAGCTGAGGGATGTGGTTTTGTTAATTGGGGCTACGCTCTTGCTCACGAGATAGAGGAGTAGCCTGCCTGTACAGACCAATAAATCCTCTTGCTGTTTGCATCAACTGGACTTGAGTCTGGGTTCTTGGGGCTCCCCTTCCCATGAGGATAGTACCCTGAGTCTGAGATCTATCAGTAATATCTGGTTGGGTGCAAGAATGGTTATGGAATATCTATGTTTATGGATGAGCAGGTCGGCAGTATGTTCCATCTGCCTCAGCTTACCTGATGCTCCTCAGCACAGGGGTCAAAGATCCTCCCATGGTCCTCCTTAAGGAGCTTCTTCACCTTCTCACAGGTCTCTTGCAGGTCAGTATGTCCTTTCTTCAGAAGTCTGTTTGTTAGTCTGAACACATGTACATTCTTCTTCAGCTAAGTAAATTCTTGTAGGACCTGGCCATGGAGGTAACTGAACTAGCAGCAAAAATTAGTGAGTACCAGGCAGCCTCCATTTGGCATCCCTTCCTCCCAGTACCACCAGTGCTGACAAGTCCCAGGCCTTGAAACTACCAAAGAATAGATCTCACAGTAACTAAGCCAGCATCATAAAGGTAGACCAATCCAGAGAATAACCATATACCAGAAAGAGTCAAACTACTTGAAAACCCTGGCAAACAAAGTGGTCCTGTGCTCCTAAGACAGGGTGCAGACTCCACTTGTATTTAATTATTCATGGTATTGGGAAAGCATCAGCAGGGAGAGGGCAAACACTTGGAAGGAGGGCAGAAATAGCAAATAATAAATTCTGCCAAAGGGTACCATCTAAACCAGCTTTGTGAAGCCTCTGCAAGAGCCCAGAAATCCTTCACTGCCAGACATACTAATTATGGTGTGAATTATTTTTCAATCTAAGGGCTTCTGAGTTTGACAGGGCAAAGATGGGAGGGCTTTAGAGTTTTTCATGTAAAGAGCATAAAATGGAAGTCCTTTTGGACAAGTTCAGGCTAGCCTGAGTGACATAATTTAATGTGTGAAGACATAGATAGAGGTGCAGAGGGGAACAAAGATAAGCAGAAGGTTACCCTCCTAGCACTCCACCGGAGCCACTCTGGCTATCAGGAGTTACAGAGTGAAAAGCCGGGATAGATAAGTGAGAAGGATTACCTCACCCAGTTGCTAGGGTGATGAGGCCTGGCCACTGAATTAGCATATTAAGGGAGAGCAGACCCAAAGCCACTGAGTTTTTGACCCGAGCTTCACGCCTGAAGTGAAGGGGACTCCAGCCAGCCCTCAGAAGCTAACACCTGGAAACTCTGAGGAGGCTCTGCAGTCAAACTCCCTCCGATCCTGGTCGACTCCCGGGACAATGAAGGACCAGACCCTATATCCTAGGCATGGGGAAACAAGGCTCCGAGCGAATTGCCACCCGAACCACTGATTGAGGCCTGACTACACCCACCCCATGGGGCATTGACAGAAAGTGTGGACATAATGGCGAGAAAGGTCATATGATTATATTAATGTATGATTATATTAATGTGTGATCATATTAATGTGTGATTAATGTGTTTGATGTGGATTGTGTATTCTGAATAAGCATCAGTAAAAGATTATTGAACCACCATTGAGTGTCTGGGCTTTCTGTCCAATTCATCTCCAGCTGACCACTGGGGAAGTGCCCGGGATTTTGCTCGTGACATTCACACTTAACAAAACTGACTCCAAGAGCCACAAACTCAAGGGCCACAAGGCAAGTAGCTTGTTGAGAGGCAAACAGGATATAACTAGATTCATCTCTTTGAGTCAAGGACAAAGAAAGGCAGAAAGAGTCTCTCCCAAGCTAAATCAGAAACTTACCTGAAGTATTTGGTTTTTTCTATCGGCACCTTGCACTAAACCAAGGCATCACTAATCTCCGTGGGCCATTTCTCATGATATAACTGATTGGTAAGCTTCTCTAACTTTTTCATCTCCTGCTCAGCACAGGTGCAGGGTTAGGATAATTCCTTTCCAGTAGTCCCTGCAGATAGATAATGACAAAGAAACTTGTATTTATGAAAGACATAGGGCCAGGAGAGTCCATGCTGAGTCCAATAGGGAGCCAGGGAAAGAGAAAATGCTAGGGATCCCATGAAACTTCCTAACAGCAAGGCAGATATCCTCAAACTAGGGATTATAAGCTCTACATCTGTACACAACCACTTTGGATAAATATGTGCCTCACTCCCTATTACAGTCCCCTTGGCATAAACTAATCCAGCCAAATAGATTTGGAGGACAGTGACAGTTCACATCTGATGTCACATTGGTTATGTAATCTTGTCTCTAGAGCTGAGACTCACCAAAGTTTCTAAACCCAAAGTATTTGTATGTCTGAGGCCTTGGTGCATGGCCAGGGGAGTTTCTCTCCATTCTTATTGCCATTGAAATTGATGGAAATGGAGGGAATCCACTGAGGGTGACCTGCAGCAATACCCTACCCGGAGAGGGTTACCTTATTAATCAATCTGTTTCTTCTGACCCACTTTGCCTCTCAGAATGAAATGAAGGGGCTCCCAGAAAAGCAGCTATAGCTTGGACAATTTATGGCTCTCCTAAACTAACCATCAGAAACTCTTGATGCTGGGTCTGCTCGTTAGAAACCCAGAGAAGCTGTATAGTCAATTGCTTTCCCAAAGTTTCCAGATGCTGAGCTCCACCCCCAGATAGCCCATGTCAGGTTTATCTTATCTCCTTGTCAGAACTCACTGTGCCTTTCTTAGGATCATTCATTTCTCCATGTTTTACACTGAGACCAAAGCCCTGCTTCCTTCTTTCTCTCTTTTGTATCTCTGTGATCTTAATTCTCTCTCCCCTGCCACCTGCTGTCTTGACAACATATCTATGACCACTCAAGGAATAACCCACAGCCATTTGGTTTTGCCAAAATACAGGGGATCTAAGAGAGAATACCAAGGGCTCTCCAGGACACAATAGTATGTCCAGAGGAGTGACTATTAAGGTCACCACCAGCAGCCCTCACTTACCTACTAACTAGCTCTTCTGCAATTTTCTAGAAGACATGTTGCCCTACCTAGGATCCTTCTCAGAAACAAGAGGGGAGACATCAGCAGCTCCTTATTTCAAAGCCAGAAATCTTTGTTTCATTAGAATATTTTGTCTACTTCATGTATGGGAAATTGAAGACTCACTTCAAGACACCAACCAAGAAATGGCTTTTTCCTTCTTGTTATCTCTAATCAATAACATGAAAAATAAAGGTTGCTATGAAATAAGGTCAAGATGGAGGGGAGGAAAGATCTGTCCCATGATGTGAATCACATTGTGGAAGATTCACAAAGCTGTTCCAGTGTCTAAGTGTTGTGAAAGATCAGGGGTGTTCTGTCAGAACAAAGATAAATCCAATAGTTAGAGAGGAAAATGTTCCTAAAATTATCAGCCTTCATGATGTTACCAAATGTGTCAACTAGTGCCATGTCGTATTAGACATGCTATGGATTGGGCCTTTCCAGTTGAGCCCTCAGACAGAAGAGCAGAGGAAGAGTGATTGTCCAGAGCACTGCACATGCATTTGAGAAAAGAAGAATGGTTGGTGAGAGGCCACACACAGAGATACAAAGGCATTATTGTGAAAATCAAGTAAGTCACAGTAATGAGGGGAGTATGGAATTTGTTACTGTGTTACTGCTATGATGATTATCCTAAAACTACACAAAAGCCAAATTCCTTGATCTGGAGTCACCTGTAACAATGCACATTCCTTTAGGAAAGAGACACAAACAGATCAAATTATAATATTCATTGGAGCATGAAGGGCAAGAAAAAATGCAGAAGAGGATGGGTTATTAAGGGTTCTTTGCCCTAGAGCATTCCCAGAGCCTCAGGTCACACCTTTAATTTACTAACAGTTCTGATATAAGGATATGACACTGTGTTCAGCCTAGATTGCAAATTTTCTGGAAGTCTGGACTGTGGCTTCTGAAGCCTTTTTGGTGGATCCCAGAAGAAATAAGTTATATGGATAAACTATGTCTTTTCAGATCTTATATCACACGGACAGGCCATGCTAGAGAAGGATAAATATCTCAGAAATACCAAACTGTACAAGTACAGGGGCAGTGCCTGCCCTGCACACTACCTAATTGCAGTCAACCGTGACATACTGAAGGATGCTCACAAAGTCACTGACAAATGAGACAGTGTTTTAGTAGGTTCTGAAAGCCCAAATGTGAGTCTCTCCTTCTGTGGATGTTAGTTTGCCCATCTCTCAACAAGAAGCTGGATATTTCAGAAGTTAGGTAGTTTCCTCTGTCATCCTTCACATGGTGACAGATGGGATAGCCTAGTACAGCTTGTTCATAGCTGCAGAGGATACTTCCTGGCTTCAGAGAATTCAGCCAAGTCCCTTCACATCCAGGTAAAAATTGCTATGGTTATAATCACTTAGGTAGTGTATGGAAAAGCCATGCAGAGGCAGAGCATATTAACTAGATTCACAAAACCATCTTTTCTGACATCCAAGGATACCCTGAGCTGGCAGGGAGGGACAGGACTCAGTCCAGGTTTACTGATTCTAACATCTTTTAGCTACTATTCACAGCTGAGAACTCAGACATCATAGTGGGTCCCTGGAAGACAGCAGCACTGGTGCCTCAACCCTGCAAGTGGCTGTGATCTACAGTATGAGAACCCAAGGCTTTGCCGGGGTACTCTCTTTTTCCTATTATTACTGGCACACAACATAAAGAACTGCAGTGGGGGTGAAAAGCAGTGATGGTGCTGAAATCTCATTAGTTCCTCTGTGCCTTCTTCCTTCTGAGGGTGAAAGCAGAGGGTACCCAGCAGAGCAGGTATAGCTTTGTCAATTTCTGAGTCTGCCACACCAACCATCATCAATTCTTAGTCTGTATCTGCTCTTTAGAAACCCAGAGCAGGATAAGCCTATTGCCTTCCAGAAGATACCAGATCCTGAGCACTAGCCCACCATCTCATGCCTAGCACATCAAGAAAGCTCCCTACTAGCCTCCCTGAACTCACTTTGCCTTCCCTGGGACCATTTATTTCTCCATGTTTTCCAATGAGACCTAAGGCCTGCTTCCTTCTGCTTTACTCTGGTCTCTCCATGTTGTCCATTCTCCCTTTGAAGTAGATGTCTTAGCCTTGAAAACATGTCTACACTCAAACCTTATCAGTTCTTAATGTCCTAAGGGCACTAGTGTTGCCACAACACTACTGACATCATAGGGATTCCAAGATCTCTCCAGGATACAATAGAATGTTTAGA
>PVIH01030901.1:0-11540 GCA_004025045.1 Sigmodon hispidus | reverse complement strand
ATCTAAGCATTATTGGGTCAGGGGGACCATAGGACTGTCTGCTCCCTGCCCAGGGAGGGGATGGGGAGTTGCAGAGGAAAAAATGACCAGATGTGTTGGGAGGGGGAAGAGACCTTGAATAAGGATATACAGGGATGGAAAAAAAAATTCAGAGGGAAAGATGAACACAAAGAAAATATAGGTGTAGCAATCTTATTTGGATTTCTTCCCTTGATAAGCCATGCTTATCATTCTTATCCTCTGTATAGTTATTGTTAACTCTTCCACATTTTAAATTCTTTTTACTGTGTTTTTTTTTCTTGATAAATACAAAATAAAGAAGGAAAAAAAAAAGAATGAACTCATTTGAATTGTTTTTAACATGAAGAAGTCAAGGAGTTTAGGATATTTTTGTATTCATTAGAAATATTAAATAATCAAAAATTTCCATACACTAAGTATTATGATTATGAATTCAACCTTAAGAATTGAGAAAAGTCCATAAGGGGCCTGTGTTGAAGGTGGTGCAAAAAATCACATGACTATAATTTCTCTGTGAATTATTAATATAGTAATTATAAATGCAATATTAGTTTCTGGAAATCATATTCAGAGTATTTCCTCTTTGAAATAATGTACTAGTCATGATGTTAAAGTTCTTTAGTGTGGTGAAAATTAATAAAACATTATTTCATTAAGAATTTTATTTAATATAGTATATGTGCAACCTAGCTGATCTTTAAATTCACTTTATTTATATGCATGATTTCCTAAGATAATTTAGATAAAGGAACAATGTAGCCAGTATAGCATATTATCATTATCAATATTTCCAAGACAAGTAGATTAAACTGTTAGTTCTTTCTTGGAACTTAGAGTTTATAAAAGCTATTAATTCATTATTTTGAAGAAGAGGATCAATCCTATGCTGTTGTATTTCTTGGTGATGTAGGTCATAGGCATGTGGGGAAGCTAATATTATTATGTTTTGAAGTGAACTTAGCATTAAAACAACTTCTAATGGCTTTTTCCTACTCCTATAGAATGACATATGTTTTATTTTTCATCAGAGAAGTCTCTTTTTGCAACAGATGTGTATTAGTACAGAGAACAACAACCAGTCAATATACAGAAATAATTGACTGAGGAGTGCTCAAACCTCAATCAGACAAATATGTCACACCTCCTCCTCCTATGAAAGCTCAGTGGTCATAGCAGAATATGTGATAGAAAGACTAATGGTACTTGAGAAAGTAACTGACTATAACACTATAATATTTTCTTGATAAATGAAGGATTAGCATATATCAATTTACAAGAGTGTCCACCTAAGACTTAATGCCCAAAACCTAAATAGGATCAATCAAATCAAAGACCAAACACGGACTGGGGAGGAAATTATAACATTTCATTGTTATTTCTGAACAACAGAGAAGTAATCTTTAATAATTACTGTGAGAGTCATCCTAACTAGTATGAAAGGCCTGGAGAAGATTAGCATCAACATGAAAGTAAGACTCAAATTTGATATAGATGCAAATATATGTTATCCATTAATATAAACGGCAAAACTGTAGTATACTTAATATTATATCTTCTTCATCAAATTATTGATTTAATACTGTGCTAGTTACTACTTGTAATACAGACTAACATAATAAACACCTTACACATAATGTTACCTGAATAAATATGTATGGATGAGTGCAAATAAAAAAGAAAAAATAACACCTAAAGGAATAAACATGTCCCCAGAACTTTTACATTGTCATAAGGAAAAGTTACCATCCAGAGGGGCAACTTGTGTCCTCAAAGTTGCGGGGTCCTAAGTGTTCCCTTGGTGGAGGTCATGAGAAGGCATGGAGTAAAAGACAGGCTCCAGGAGTTAGTTGAAAAGCAAAGCACTAACTTGTTTATTCAACAATGGCAGAAACTTATATGCCATTTTCCTAGCACACAGGCTGTGTTACAAGCTGTTGATATTGCATGGCAGTTCATTATTGGTGAACTTGGACAGCAACTGCTGCTAGGCCCTCAAACAGACACTAGGTTGGCTCATAAAGACATACATTATCTGCATTTCTTGGCAACTGGTTTGAACCAATTTATTTGACCCTATGGGCCTCTCTTGCTATATCAGGAGATTTCAAACAGTTCTAACAACCTGTCTAATCACCTTATAATATGAGACTAAAGCCCAGAAATGATGGTCATTGGTGGACTGGATCACATCTTGACCAATAATGTGACAAGAATGCTTAGATATGTGTATACTTGGCCCTGTATTTAAACTTTGATCTCACTTCAAGATTCTAAATTTTGTGTTTAGAGATTTGTTAGGTATCATTGTTCAAGTTCTCAATGTGGTTATACTGAAAAAAATCAACATTTTACTTTCTACTATTAAAAAATAAGAATAAGAAAGAGGGCATATAATGTTAAACAACGGATTTTTATGAAATAAAATTGTATTCAAATATGATTGTCACATTTAAGCCTTCATTAAATAATCACAAATAATACACTTACTTGAACAGTTTATCAGGATAAAAAGGTTTTTGTAGAAGGATTTCTTTGGGGCCACTGAACAGCTTGTTATTAGTTTTGAGTGCTCATGCTAGCTTAGACTCATTCCTGGCTCGTTCTTTTAACTTAATCTATTTCTCTTTTCCTACATTTTCCTTGGAACTTTTCACTTTATTGCTATATGTACTATTCTATGTCTAATAAATGACAACTGCCTAGCTGACCCTTGGAATCACTCACTTCCCACCCCCTTATTCTATTTTCTTTTTCTTTAGTTCTTTCCTCTTTGTCCTATTTATTCTTTCTGCTTGCCAGCTTCACCTATCCTATATCAGCCTAGCTATAAGTTATTCAATGCATGTTTAAAGTAATATTCCACACCATCAACAAGCATAATATATCTTTACATTGTTAAATATTCCACAAAAGATGTGCCTAAATCTAAAATATAAGAAGAAATTGGTTCAATATTGGTTCAATTATGACATCGCTAATATTACCACTATTATTCATTAATTCCTCATTGAAATTTTAGTGATAACTGGTATGAGAAAAACCAAACAAAATTCTGAAGGCTGAGGTATTTAAAGATTATTATTAATATCCATAAAAATTTGTAACAATGCATACCAAAATATCAAATGAATTTGTCAAATATACAGTCATAATTAACAAGACATTGCTACATTGTGTAGAAAAGAACTTTCTTGTGTTTACCTATGATGCATATGGTCAGGTATAGTCAATAATATGTGCTGCAGCACTTGTAATTTTTTCTGACAATTTAGTATTGTGATGATATTACAAAATGTTAGTATTTACTGTCTTTTATAAAATGAGACTGAAATTAAGTGGAAGAAATCAAAGAAAAGTCCTTTCCATTCTCTTTAAATAATCTCCAACAGTGCTTTTGGGGATATTTCAGATTTCAAGCTTACAATGCTCGTAGAGTGGGAATAAACCTCTTATAATTATAATGTTTACCTAGAATAAACATCTTTTTTTGGCTGAAAAGAATTATATTTATTCTTTGTGTTTTGCAATAATGTTTTCATTAGAAAAAATGATATGTAGACTTTGTTAAAAATTGGAAAGTGCAAAAACATAAAGGAGAGAATAGAAACTGCTGGTAATCTTACCACTAGAAAGCAATTGCTCTAACATTCTGCTCATCTTATAGGTTTGCTTCTACTGTTGATTGTCTCTGCTTTACTCTAGGACATATGTAAGCGATGCCTTATGTTAATTTATATGCCAAAAAATATACCAGTGCATTTTACAGTTTTTTTTAATTTGACACTATACTATCAATATCTTCTTACAATTGAAGAATGAATACAATATAAATGACAATTATATTTAGATATAATGATGCAAAAAAAAATTTAATGATTTTCCTTATGCTGCACGTATTCATTGCTTCCACTCTGTCATCACTGCAAATAATACTTCAGTAAATTTTTTTTGTACATAACATTTTGTGCATGCTTCTTTTTTATTTTATTTATCTTTTGTTATAATGAATAAATTCTCATTTTTCATCCATGTATTCCCTTGTTCAAACTCCCTTACCCCTCCCACTCCTCCCAGTCACTCTCTCTTCTTCCCATCACCTTATCTTCTTCCCAGCAAGGGCAGGAGGTCCCAAGGTCCCAAGGTGGCTTAGTTCAGCATCCACTCCAGGCAGATAAGCTTTCCTCATCCAGACATCAAGACTGGGTATGGTGTTCGTCTGGAGGGAATGGGCTCCAAGGTGCTGGCCCAAGGTGTTTCAGATGCCAAGCTGTTCAGTGGTTGTGGTTTGTAGCTTGGACATGCTTAGCTTTTTGTTTAAAATCCACTAATGAGTGAGTACATCCCCTGCTTATCTTTCTGGGTTTGTGATACCTCACTCAGGAGGATATTCTCCAAATCCATCCATTTGCCTGCAAATTTTAGGATATCATTCTTTCTTAGTGCTGAGTAGTACTCCATTGTGTAGATGTACCACAGTTTGTTAATCCATTCTTCAGTTGATGGGCATCTAGGTTAGTTCCAGGTTCTCGCTGTTATTAATAATGCTGCTAAGAACATAGTTGGAGTGGGAATGTGCATCTTTAGGATATATGCCCAGTAGTGGTATTGCCAGGTCCTTGGGGAGACTGATTCCCAGCTTTCTGAGAATTAACTTACAAATAATTTACTTTGTGAGCTAGCATAAATCTAGTAGTTCTATATTTTTCTTTCAGTGCTTGAAAAATGTAATTATTGCTCAAAGTTCATTGCTTTTATCTTTATTTATAGTGTCTAACTCTACATCTAATCACTTTACATTGCTGTTATAATGCACATAAAGAAAATTAAATTTAGAGTAATATTTGGAAATATTATGTGAAAAAACTCATAAGATAAGAAAACCAATTTGTATGCTCAAGTCCTAATTAATAGTAATAACAGACTATTTCAACATAAAAACATTTGTGCATCAGTCTAACATTAACATTTATCAAAAAGAGTTGAGCCTGAATGTCTGTACAATTTCTTCTAGTTCTAACATTATAATTGATTTCTCTATTTTAAATAGATTCTGAGTAAATAAAAACATTTGTATATTAATTTTAAAACTTCTTATTAACTCTGCTACAGTATAAGGAACAAACCTACTTATTGATATCAATTTAATTTCTTCAAGGAAAGCTATGAACCATGAATCTTAAATATTATTTATATTTAATAAACTTGAATTATATTTAGCAAGGGAGAGTGCAGCTAGCTGGTCTATAAAACCACATTTACTCCATTCTGGGTAATATCTATAGGCATGTGTACTAGCTGATTTCAGCTGAAACAACTTGGATTCTGCCACTGTACCTGGTTATCAACTTTGCACGTGGTGATTGGTGATGCATGAATATCAAAATTCTGGAGGCCAATGAAAAGAGACAAAACTGATAAAAGACCCTCTGGCTGCCAGTGGGAAATCAGAAGAGCATATATAGGCTTGTCCCATATCTGCACTAAAGGAGTCTGCTCTTTGCTCGTCACCTATCTCCTAGTGTCTTTGTCCTTGACTCCACACCTACTCAAACCTTCCCCAAAGGGGTGCACAAATGGAACGACTCATAACAATTTATAATTACAGCTGTAGAAATTGAAGACTTTTAGGCTAAAATGAAGTTTGCATTCAACAAATAAATGTGATGTTTAGTATTTGTAACATGGTTCCAGGAAAAACTGTTCATTTATTTACAGGAACATAATTAAACTCCCTGTAACCAGAACCTTAAAGAAAACAAGTCTTTGCTTACCCACACCTCTGCCAGAGGCCATCAATGCAGAAGTGAGGCATTGTGTCATTCAGCTATCTACTAGCCTTGAGTTCTTGTGTACAATGACATCGCTCTCTTTTTATTTTTTTTTTTTAAACTCCACTAATGAGTGAGTATTTCCCTTGTTTCTCTTTCAGGGATTGTGATACCTTGCTCAGGAAGATATTCTCCATATCCATCCATTTGCCTGCAAATTTTAGGATATCATTTTTTCTCACTGTTGAGTAGTACTTTATTGTATAGATGCACCACAGTTTATTAATCCATTCTTCAGTTGAGGAGCATCTATGTTGTTTCCAGATTCTTGCTAGTATGAATAATGCTGCTATGAACATAGTTGAGCTAATGATTTTGGGCTGCAAATGTGCATCTTTAGTGTATATGTTCAATAGTGGTATTGCTGGGTTTTTGGGGAAATTAATTCTATCACCCTGTACAAAACTCAAATCCAAGTGGATCAAAGACTTCAACATAAACCCAGACACACTTAACTTGATAGAAAACAAGTCTGAATGGACATTTTTGTAAATGGAGATATCATAACAGTGGGCATGAATCTGAGAGGTCTGAGTTTAATGGGGTGCATGATGTAAAATCACCAAATAATATATATATAAACAAAACAAACAAACAAAGATGAAATAATTGATTTTTTTAAAAAAAGTATAATCCACATAGGCAGTATTCATGCACACCTTTAATCACAACATTCTGGAAGATTGTTGCAGGTGGATCTCTGAGTTCAAGGACAGTTTGGTTTACAGAGTGAGTGCCAGGATAACTAGGGCCACACAGTTATCATGCTTCCAAATACAAATAGTTGTATGCATGATGTTTTTAGAAGAAAAATTTGAGTTACTAGAAAGGTGTGAAGAAGAAGAGAACTTAAAATCCATTCCTTAAAATATATTAAATTGAAAATACTTTTCTATACATAAGACTATAAATCTCATGGCCTATAGATGTTACACTATTGGCATCCATTTTTAAATAAATCCTATAACTCTAAATCCCAGGCATGATGATGGAGTTTTTCTGTGTAGGAAACCACTCTCAAATAATTAATCACAGTCTTAATATCAATTATAAATACGCAGATGATAGCTCAAGCCTATAGCTACAGTATAAGGAACAAAACATACTTTAGGATACTAGCTCTTACAACTTAAACTATTTCTAATAATATACATTCTGCCACATAGCTTGTGGCTTTCCTTGTCAAACAGCATGTTCTACTTCCTATGCAGCTTCTGAAAACTCCACTGACTCTGCCTTTTTTCACCCAGAATTCTTAGTTTTGTTGTTATTCCTATATTTCCTGCCTGGCTACCAGCCAAACACCCTTTTATTAACAATACATTTTTAGAGTCTTCAGAATTATTAATGAACAAATATTACCCTGGAATTCACTCTATAGGTAATGTTTACTCCTTATAGTAATGAGTGTTATAAGTACTAACAACTGTTTGAGGCTCACATTCACTTTAATAAAGATAAAAAAATCATTTTCAATCTATAAACTGCTTATTAATCTATACTGAGCACTATTTTATATGTAATGAATTTAAATTTAAGTAGCAAAGCATTATTTAACTTTTCTAATTCAATTTATTTTCCACTCTACATAAGAAGTTCAAAGTCTAACAATAATTAAAGAATATTACAACAACAAAGGCTTTTTTCATTTTCCTGGTTTTCATGCAAACTGTTTGACATGTAGAAGTCCTGTAACCTCAAAATTCAAATAAATGTATATCACTCAGGTCAAAGTCCTCACATTATGTAGTGAGGCAAGCACTAACACACAGTAGTCAGGATATTTAAAGATGTTAAGCAGTGAACTATCATATCAGAGGGCTTCTATTTTATTCATTAACTCAGAAGAATATGTTCAGGAAAAGAAAACAATTAGTACATTTAATATGCCATTAAAATGCCTGAAAAAAATGCACACACACAAACTGACAAAAAGTAAAAAAAAAAAATAGTAAAGAGAAAAACAGCAATTAGGCAGAATAATTTGTAGTAGTAGCAAGGTCAACTGTACATGACATGAATCTTATTATCTGTCTTTATCTCTATCATCTATAGGTGGGAGGGGAATCTATGGGTCTTTCTTTTATTTGGTGGTAAACAAGTGCAAGAAAGTTAATTTGTAATTTGTTCAGTTGTCTGTCTTTTGTGTCTCTGCATTGGGACCAGACGGGACTTTGAGGTTTTTCTGAAGCACATGAGCATCTGCAGACTCTATCCTCTTATAGTTCTTCTTTGTCTCAATAATCTCAAAGCCAAACTTCCTGTAGAAGTCAGTCGCTGACTCATTGCTGATCTGGACATGGAGATAGATATTGTCAAAAGAGTCATCTTTCTCACAAATGTTTAGGATATGATTTAGCATTTTAGTCCCTATTCTCAGTCTTTGGTAAGGTGCAAGGCATCCTAGTGTCATGATATAAAGTCTCTTTTGATTCTGTGAATGATCCACTTTGCCGCATACTGTACCTACAGCTATATCATTGAAATATGCAAGTTTTGCTAGCTTGCCAACCTCTACCACATCCTTGTAGAATTTAGCATTATAGCTGACTGGAAAGATGACCAGGTTAAATCTCTTCAACTGTTTAATATTGTGTGATGTCACATCCCCCAGCTAGATCTGGCTACCTTTCATCTTCCCTGCCTGCTGAGGCCATAGTTACAGCGGTTACCAAAGCCTTCATCCCCTCCAGCTGTCTGGAGCTATCCGCACCCTGTGCTTAGGCCACTCAACCCAACATGCCTGGCCTCTTGGCTAAAGGAAAGGGAACTGAGGGGCCAAAGAGGCTATGAAAGCCATTCAGCATTTATTAGACCAATCACGTGCCTTAGGCAGGCAAGATAAAATCAGCACTACATCTTTACATAATTAAACAAAAACAATGAAAACAAATGTAACACATATATGTCTAGTTAAACAAATGCAACATTAGGATATGCAACATATTATTACGTAGTTATAATATGCAATGTAAAAAGATGCAACAATCTACAGCTGTCCTTTAAGGTTATAGTGTTTAGAAGCTTAAAATCTTCATTTCATTTCTGGTTATATATTGGGTTGGAACTATTAACTGCTCCATACTTAAAATAATCAAAGATGATCGGTGTTAGGAAAAAATACATTATAATGCTCGTACAAAATTGATAAATTTTATAAAATACTTAATTTCTGTGTTTAGTATTATCTTCAAGGAAACTAAGCAAGTAAGTGATCCTCACTGTCTTTCAAAGTACAAAATTATAAGGAAGCATGCTTTTCAATCAGTTCAAGAACAAGGTTGATTTAGATACAAAAAGATTATTCTATAATCATTTTTTAAATGTTTATTCTCTTTTACTTTCATGAAAAAGGGGGGAAAGATGTATTTATTCTACTGTTTTTTGCAAATTATTTAAAAGCTATTGAGAAACAGTATATTATGGAATAAAAACAACAGTATTCTAAATAATTGCAACTTTGAAATCACATTTGACTCATTTATAAAGAAAACTTTTTATCTTTACTTGGATATTCATAAAACCATGATTTTCTTTAAATAAGTAAATATTCCTCATACACTGTGGGATACTGCTCTTGTACACTGTAAGAATTTGTTGTTCAAATTGGTTTAATGACATGCTCTTTGGCCAGTAGAAAGTATAGGTAAGGCTAGCAGATTAGGAGAATTCCAAGAGGTAAAAAAATAAAAGCTGTTAAATGACATTTGATTCTAAGTACTGCTAGATTAATTGAACCTATATAATTTGTTAATGACTTGACTTCAAAATTGAGGTCAAAATATTTTCCTTTGGAGAAGAGATTTTGTTTTCACAGATAATTAGAGGCTGTGAATTTACTTCTAATTAAAAAGATAAATTTAGATTGAAGAAGAGCCCCTGGAAAATTTCTATTGGAAACTGAGGGCCCTGATTATCCAGCATTTCAGAGCACCTCTTTTGAAGTTTCCTCTGAGCTCTGTATCTAGAACAGTTTCAAGGAGACTGGCTGAGATAATTCAGTTCACAAAATACTCCAATCAAAACTTGACTATAAATTTGAATTTTTTCAGGATCCCCATAAGATTATCAGCATCCACAATCAGTAGCAATAAGACAACACCCACATTCCTAAAAAATGGACTAAGGATGTTTGTCTTTGTTTGTAGTGTTGGTTGTTGCACAAATTCTGGTTGTAATGACAATCATAAAAACCCTCAGAACCAGATATTGGGGAAAGGCTGAAATATCAAAGAGAGAAACACCACAGTCAAATCTGATCCAGCTATCTTCCAGCTTCCTCAGCCTTACTCCTGGTCACTTATAATGCTTCAGTTGTCTTCAAGTGCCTGACTTAAACACTTACTTCACCCAGCTGTATCCCATCCTGGTTAAGATTAAAGGTATGAGCTACTCTATTTTGCAGTTAGCCTTGAACTCACAGAAACACAGAAAGATCTCTGTCTCTGGAGCTATGGGATTAAAGGCAAGGAAACACCACTGCCTGCCTGGGAGCCTGGAACTCCCTCTGTAAACCAAACTGACATCAAACTCAGATCTGCTGGGATTAAAGGCATAGGTCATCATGTCAGTTTTTCCTGTGCTGGGATTAAAGGTGTATGCCATCACTGTCTGGCTGTTTGGCCTTGTAGTCACAGAAATCCTCTGGATGTCCATGATGTGAAAAAGTGTGAATTATCACTGTTCTGTTATTCGTTGAACTCCCTGAGATCCAGAACAATCTGTGCCTCCCAAGTGATGGGACAAATGGTGGGTGCTACCTCTGCCTAGTTTGACTATGGGTTAATCTTTTGATAGTCCAGGTTTTATTAAATATATAACATATCACCATTTTTGGTTACAAGTCACTATAGATAATGGTGAGAAGCAAAGGCTATACAAAAGAGATTACATATGTTTTTTTTAAAATTATTTAGCTTTATTTATGTGCATTCGTATGAACGTGTCAGATCTCTGGAACAAGAGGAACAGACAGTTGTGAGCTGCCATGTGGGTGCTGGGAATTGAACCCAGGTTGTCTGGGAGAGCAGCCAGTGCTCCCAAGCCATGAACCATCTCTCCAGCTCCAGGGTTGTAGTTTTAAAAAGAAACACATGGGCAATTTTGTGGGACTAATCTTTTTTTTTATTTTCTTTTTTTTCTTTATTTTGTATTTATCAAAAAAAACAGTAAAAAGAATTTTTTTAAAAAAATGTCGAAGAGTTAACAATAACTATACAGAGGATAATAATCATAAGCATGGTTTATCAAGGGTGGAAATGCAAATAAGATTACTACACATATATTTTCTTTGTGTTCAGCTTTCCCTCTGAATTTTTTTTCCATCCCTGTATATCCTTATTGAAGGTCTCTTCCCCCTCCCACAACATCTGATCATTTTTCTTCTCTGCAACTCCCCATCCCCTCCCTTGGCAGGGAGCCGACAGTCCTATGGTCACACTGGCCCAACAATGCTTGGATCAGTCTTCACTCCCGGCCAAATCCAGTTTTGTCCCCCCTCCCTCAAGAGTGAGTCAGGTGAACCTATAGATGGACTGGGGTTTGAAGGGTCAGTCCAGGGTGTTTCTGATCCCAAGCTATTCAGTGGTTGTGGTTTGCTGCTTGGGCATGTTTGGCTTTTTTTTTCTTGTTTGTTTGTTTATAGACCACTAGTGAGTGAGTACATCCCCTGCTTATCTCTCTGAGTTTGTG
>PVIH01030900.1:0-11541 GCA_004025045.1 Sigmodon hispidus | reverse complement strand
TCCCCTCCCCTCATCTTTGACTTAGGAAGCCAAGTTTTCTGCATTGGATTATTGCGACGTTTAACCTGAATGTGTAAACAGGTGACAAAGCAAATGGATGGCAGATGAATGTCAAGGCCGAAGGCCAGGGATGAAATGGGAAGCCCCACTCAGTTGGGACTGTGATGTCTTATTGCACGGGTCAGTACTCCTTGGTGACTTGGCCCTTCCCAGGTCACTGAAAAGTTTCTAGACCATCTAAGAGGATGGAATAGGGAGGGGGGAGTGCGAGAGGATGGGTGCTGAGTGATGGGCAAGAACGAGACTGTGAACAGAGGTGATATTAGATGTGGTGTCTGCAAGACCAAACGTCTGCCTACCAGGGCACAAGGGGCCAAGCGTGTGCTCCCTATGGATATCTGTGTCATATGAATGGATCTGCGGTGCCCTCCTGCTCATGAAGAGTTTCTGGGCCTTCCCAGAACATAGGCTCTCCTCCTGAGACTGATGACCCTGCCCTGGAGTGACTTCACATGGTGATGGATAAAACTCAGGAAAACCCAAACCTGAATCACCACGAGGGAGGCTCGTGGGGCCTGAGGCTGCTCCTGTGTCATGGTGCAGAGACTGAATGTCTGCTGCCTGTCCCGGGATGACATCTCCGGGTCCCTCTGCCTTAGTGGAGCCTGAGCCAGGGTCCATTCATGGCCCTGACTGGGGCTACCACCCTGCAGGGAGTCACCAACCTGAATGCCAAAGCCCTGTGTCCACGCAGCCCAGTCTACACAGGCTCATCTGCACTGTTATCTGGGGCAGGGGTAGCTGGGAGAGACCCTGCTTTCTTCAAGGGGGTCTGGGGCACAGTGAGGTATAGTCCTTGCCCCTTCTCTGGGGGGTCCCCAGAGGGCACAGAAGGTTCATTTCATGGTGTCCAAGAGGCACTAGAGCCCCCGAAGAGGAAACTCTGGGTTCTGAGGTCATACTTTGGTCATTGTCCAAGAAAGAGTCTCCACCAGGTCCCCCCATGTCCAGAGGTTCAAAGGCAAAGTTGGGGACAGTAGGGGCTCTTCCCGGCAGGATGCCTGGCCCCAGCGCTCACCCTTGGCTACAGGGTCCCCTCCAGTACCTGGGCCCTCTATGGACTCTGGGCAGTCCCTGTGAAGGGTAGCCTCACAGGACGGGGTTCTGCGTCTCAGGGTAGTGTTGCCACCTTCGGTTGGAGGGGGCCGGGAGGATCCCTCATCCTCAGCGGGAGGTTCAATGGAGATGCAGGGTGGGCTCATCTTCTTCTTCCTTCGAGCTCCAAGAGCTGGCTCGAGCTCCGAGGCCCGGCCCCTTCCCTCCCCGGACTCTAGGTGGCTGTCTCCACTATCCAGTTCCACAGAGGGCCAGCGCTGTGTGTCTCCACGACCTGGTGTGTCCAGGAAGCTCTGAGCATCTACACTGCAGAATCTGCGTGGGTTCCGCCCACTGCCCAGTGCCCCTTTGGCAGGAGAGGCTGTAGGGGAGGCCTCTGGGCTGTGGGGCTCTGTAGCCGGCCAGGGGTGGGCTGAGCTGGTGATGTGGCTGACCTTCTCATCTGCTGGATCCGCTGCTTCAGCCTCATCTCCTCCCAGGGTGGGAGGGCGGCTGGAGATGCAGCGCTGCCCAAAAGTGTGCTTGCGTGTACGGACACTGGCAGGTCGTGGTGAGCAGGCAGGGGACCTCAGGGTGCTCAGAGACACCTGCCTCGTGGTGATATTTTCATCGGGCTCTGTGTGGTCCTCCCCAGGGTCATCAACCTGCCCTTCCAGGGACTCGGTGTGCATGGCCTCCTGAAATGACATGGAGGGCCAAGTTAAAGACCCTGGTCACACCCAGCACTCAGACATCTTTCTTTCCCATCTGGGCCTTGGAAAGGTCAAGGCTGGCAATATCTCAGGGTGGCTCTAAGGGTTAGGTAGGACCAGAAGCTGATGTGAACTTCCTGACTTTGGCCTTCCCTGCTGACCTATGAGACTTCAGAGGATAAACCTGCTACAATGTGGACACATGGAGTAGAGGCCTGGAGGTTTGCGATCCTAAGACAGTGTTCCAGGGCCCAGAGAAATTAAAAGGTGCTAAACTTCTGCCTTATGACAAGGCCCCTCCCTTGCAGGCCTCACAGGCAGGCCCCTCAGCCAGTGTCCACCTCACATCTTACAGCACCATCTGGAGGCTGGCCAGGTGAACAGCAAAGAGCATTTCCCAAGGATTTACCCTTTGCAGCCCACTGAAAGATTGTCCTGCTCATTGCTTTGAGCAGATGCCCAGCACCTTTCCCTTTGCTGTTCTTCCCCTTAAAGCCATCTCCAGGCCACTCACAGAAGAGATGGATGTGTGTGGTGGCAGAGCTCACCCCCACCACCATTGGCCTTCCTTAGAAGAGGTCCTGAAGTGTGTGACAAAGGAGGTACAATGATCCTGGGGTGGGCCTCCACTAGAGAACTGGGAGCTAACCCAGGGGTGGACACGGGCTAGTGGTTATTTGGCGATATCATGGGCCTGCAGCTGGCCACAAAACAGGCTGATTCTCAGGTAGCTGCAAACCTAAGAGGGGACTGTTCGGAACACTGGTACAGCCCCACAGGTACATCCCAGGCAGGTAGTGGAAGGAAGGGAGTCATGTGTTCTTACAAACCATCCAGGCCAACCCAAGAGCCTGGTGTCACTCAGGTTTTCACAGAACCAGGTCCTCTGGGTCTTGACCCTCTGAACCATCCCCAGGTAACCCACAGGAGAGGACTTCAGCACCCTTACCTGTGACACCTCCTTTTGATTTGTGCTTTCCATCTACATGCACCCTGATATCCGGCTCCCTGCAGGACCTTAACACACACCCCAGATTTGCTCTCCAGACTAAAACCCTCAACCGTGCATGACAGGAATGGGTTCTGTTTCCTCCTGGCAGAAAAGCATGGCACAGACAGCCTGGCTCTGGACACACACACACACACACACACACACACACACACACACACACACACGGGTGTGGGAGAGAATATCCAAGTCTCCTTTAACTCAGACTCCAAGCAGGGTCAGAGCTGGGGGCTATATCTGTCTAAAGTAGACTGTGCACCTGGGTACCGGCCTCTGGCCGAGACAGAGGGTTTGGGTTCCACACTGACAGCTCTCGGGCCTGACGCCTGTAGCCCACTCAGGAGGAGAAGCCAGTGATTTTATCTGTCAACTGACTCTGAGCTGTGCAGAGATAAGAAGCCCAGCAGGAGGCCAGGCTGCTCTCCCTCCCAACTGCCTTTCCTCCTTGCCCCTTACCTGTCCCTGGCTGCTTCTTACCTTGGTCCATGTCCCAGCCTGCATGGGCTCCACTAAAGGAGTGCCATCACCCACCAGCATCCACAGTGACCCTGAGAGAGGGAGACAGTGGGACAGAGAGAGACAAGGGACAGAGTTCCAGCTTTACCTTTGATTTTTGTCATGGGAATGTGTTATGTTTGACACTAAAAATTAAAACTAAGGAGCTGAAGGAAGCTCATCAGAGAGTGACACCCCCTCCCTCGAGAGATGGCACCAAGCACTGATCAGACAACTGACTTCATTTCCCCATGAGTGCTCGCTCTACCCACGAAAGGGAACTGTCGGCCCTCAGCAGTGATCATAGAAGTAAGGATGTCATTCCCCATCCAATGTTACCGCTAATACACTTTATTTATTTATTTATTTATTTATTTATTTATTTATTTGCCTTGGTGTTTGCCTGGAACTGGAACTACAGACAGTTGTTAGCTGCCATGTGGTTGCTGGGAATCGAACCCGGGTCCTCTGGAAGAGCAGACGGTGCTCTTAACCACTGAGCCATCTCTCCAGCCCCTACCGCTAATACAGAACGCTGCAAGACCAGAGGGACGAAGAGGCAGCATTGCTGGCATAAGATTATGAAACATAAGTGGCATTCCAACAAACAGAATGGGCACCCCAATGAGGCCCACTCATGATCCAACAGCTGCACTGACCAGGAGCAGCCACGAACACCAAGTCCTGAGAAGATAGGATGAGAATACCTCAAAGCAAAGTCCACAGTAGCAGCCAGATGTGCCGCTGCACAAAATTATTTTTGAGCTCCATTCTTTGGGGATAGGGTCTCACATATGCCAGACTGGCCTCAAATCTAATTTGAGGACAAAGATGACCTTGAATTTTTGATCTCCCTCTGCCTTCCCAGGGCTGAGATTGAGGGGTATACTACCACACCTGGCTTGTACGGTGGTGGGGATCAAAGCCAAGGTTTCCTGCACGCTGGGCAAATGCTACCAACTGAGCTACTTCCCCAGGTCCTACCATGTGGAATTCTGGGCAGCAGGGGCCGCAGTGACATGGTCTCTATGCAGAAATGTGATGAGAAGCAATACTGCAGAGGTGTTCCTATTAGGACAGTCTTGGAGCCATCAATGAGGCAAAGAAGATGTCTCTTGTCACTGCAGGGTAAAGATGGCTGGGGGGGGGGACTGGCTGTGCTTTGTTTCTTGGTCCTGTTGCAGTGAGGTGACAATGTTGCCCTTCAGGTGTTAAGGACATGATGCCTCTCACATAAAAGAAATAAGCTTATACACAGGCAGATTATGGTGATATGTTACATATTTAATAAAACCAATCTGGAATATTAGAGATCCACCCACAGTCAATCCAGGAGAATCAGAGAGTGGTAACTCACACCTTAATCCCACCACAATGGGGTGGGGGGACTGAGGAATGGTGACCTGTGCCTTTAATCCTGTAACTCCAGAGACAGAGATCTTTCTGTGTTTCTGTGTGTTCAAAGCTAACTACCAAATAGTAGTATCCCACACCTTCAATCTTAACCTGGATGTGAAACAACTGGGGGAAGAAGGTTTTTAAGGCAGGCGTAGGGAGACAGATTAGGCAGAAGCAGTGATGAGGGCCAAGGCTGTGGAAGCTGGAAGATAGCTGGGGGAGATTTGACTGTGGCGTTTCCTCTCTCTGATATTCCAGCCTTTCCCCGATATCTGGCTCTGAGTTTCATTTATTACAACCAGAATTTGTGCAACACAAGACAGCTCCATTGGCAAAGGTGCTGGCCAGTAAGCCTGATAACTTGAGTTTGATGCCCAGAGCCCACACAAAGTGGGTGAAAAGAGAAGACTAACATGATGTGGATGCTGGGAACTGAACTCAGGACCTCTGGAAGAGCAGCCAGTGCTCAACCTCCGAGCCATCTCTCCAGTCCATCTCTCCAGTCCCCTTGTTTTCTGTTTTTTGTTTTTGTTTTTGTTTTTAAAGACAGGGCTTCCCTGAATAGCCTTAGCTGTCCTGGAACTCACTCTGTATCCAGGCTGACCTTGAACTCACAGAGATCCACCTGTCTCTGCTTCCTGAGTTCTGGAACTAAAGGCATGTGCCACTATGCCAGCAAAGAAGCATATGTTTGACATGTGTTTAAAATAATTTTTTAAAACTGTACTTGTGTGGAAAGAGGTTAATCTTGGGGACGGGCTGGTGAAGAGGCCCACTCCTGATACAGTGTGCCAATCCCATGAGTAGGACCCCACAACAAGGGCATCACAGCCTTGCCAAGGTACACAATTTGCCCCAGTGACTCCCACAATGAGAACACTAACCCCCATAGCTGGTTTCATGTAGTTTATTGAGCCACAGAAGAGAGTCAGTACCAACTGTAGCCACCTAGGACCGGAAGCAGAGGGGATAGGAGTGGCCAGGGGCTCAGAGGGTCAGGGGAGGCAGAAGGACATGAAGGCTGGGGTTCCTCCTGGGTAGGAAGCATTGAGTTAAAGACGACAGTGTCCTGGTCCTCTCTGACTCGGGAAGCAGCTCAGGAGTTCTTAGGAACATAGCTGTGAATCCACTCCAAGTAGTAGGTCACCCGAGTGTAGATGCCAGGATAGTTGGGGATTCCACAGCCCTCACCCCAGCTGACCACACCTGCCTGCAGCCAGGTACCCCTCACTTTGCAGACCAGCGGCCCCCCTGAGTCACCCTGGAGAAAACAAGGGTTATCATGCCATATGGAAACTCAATGGGGTGGGGGCGCAAGGGGAAATGGGGGGGGACGACCCACCTGGCAAGAGTCTCTCCCAGCATTTCCAGCACACAGCATGTCATCGCGGACAATGACAATATTGTCCCCTGTGGACTTGTCAGAGTGGTACTTATGATCACAGAGACTGTTTTCCACAATGGGTACCTTCACTTGCTTCAGGGGAAAGGGTGGAGGGAGAGCCACTGAGAGAAAAATGCAGCCTTTAGTGGAAGCTCATCAGCAACCATCCCTGCCAATCCTGGGAACCCCTTTCCACCCTCCAGAGTTGGGGCTGGGAGAGACCTAGTCTCTGACCAACCCACTGGCAGCCATCCCTGCCACATACCATCATTATTAATGTCACCCCAGCCTGTCACCCAGCATGATGTCCCTGAGGGGAACCTCTCCAGAGGACGGGGCAGGGATATAGGTTGGACACGAGTGGAAACATTCACAGGGGCCTCGAGCTCCAGCAGGGCAATGTCTGCCCCATTCTCGGCCACATAATAGTTAGGGTGTACAATGATCCGGTTCACAGGCAGCAAGTGGTCCTCATAGTACAGATGCTGCTCACGAAGCTGCACCTGGAAGAACTCTGGTCTTTTCTTGTCCCTGGAAAAATACAGCCCTGTTTGGAAGGCTCCAGCCTGGACCTGAAACCTCAGGAATACTGAGGACCATGGGAGAAATCTTGACCCCATACCCTCACCCTCCATGCCAGGCCCAGGGAAACTCACGGTCCTACACAGTGTGCTGCTGTGAGCACCCACTGTGGGTGGATGAGGGAGCCTCCGCACAAGTGTTCCCAGTATCCAGACTCTTCATTATAACATCTCAGGCTCACCTGCCAGGGCCACTTATCCTCGGAAGCCTCCTCCCCTCCCACGATGCCTGCCCGCTGCTTAGCAGGGCCTGGAAAAGGACAAGGGGGCAACCTCAGCACCCTGGCTTGCCCCTCCCTGTACTGATCCCTGGGATCCTCCAAGTTCTCCCATAGCCTGTGGCCTGTGAAGGTCACGAAGAGGGGTGGGGAGGTTTCGAGGCAGGACTCACGAGGGGCAGCATGCAACTGGCTCGCCAGGAG
Organism: Sigmodon hispidus; assembly: GCA_004025045.1. Lineage (NCBI taxonomy): Eukaryota > Metazoa > Chordata > Mammalia > Rodentia > Cricetidae > Sigmodon > Sigmodon hispidus. Next base: position 4,444 of record PVIH01030900.1, on the reverse strand, counting down.
GAATAGCATCAGCAGCAACAGCCTCAGCATCTGGAAACAGTGAGGAATTCGGCTTGAGTCAAGCTGGGAGACAGGGCAGGACTGGGATTGACAGAGTATCAAGTCCAGAATGGAGCCAGGGCCCATGAAATGGAGGGTAGGGTTAGCCAGGGAGTCTGGGGTCTTCTACCTTGTCGGTCCCTAGCCCTCTCTGCTCTATCTGCTGAGCTCTGCCTTTTATTTTTCTAGACCAGAGTGCGTGAGGGGAGGAGCACACCACCCTCCAATCCAGATATGAAGGAAATGATTCAGATCAAAGGCCCCCATGTAACGAACGCTTCCCCGACCCTGATGCCCACAAGTCACAAGATGGAGTGCGTAGCCAGAGGACCAGTGAGTGGCACACCCCACATGGGACCTTGGTGTTTTGTCCTTGGAAGGCAGGATTCTGAGATTCAGCTGGTCTCTGCTCAGGGTCCACCAGCTCTGCTCTTTGTATTGGAGGTTCCAGGGGGTCACAGCATGGGCAGAGCACTGCACACTGAGGGTCCTTCTCAGATGAGTCCTCTCCCTCACTGAGATGACACTATTTCCAACTGTTGAGGTGAGGACCTTGTCCCCTAACCAGGGATTCAGAAGACGTCTCAAAAAAGCTCCTAGCTCAGTGTCACCCTATAATGACATGTTGACACACTCTACCACATTTTCCAAGAGGGATACATGGCAGGAGATAATGCCTGTCAGCCACCCCAAAAGGAGTAAGGGTAACGATGTCATTCATCCAAGTCCTCAGGGTCAGGCTCAGCCTTCCTGGACAGTTTTAGAGAATGAGGTCCTTTATGAGATTAGGAGTCAGCCTTGGCAGAGAACACGACCAAGTGTCCCAGCCCAAGGGTCCCTGCTGCCCCATGAGGCCCAGCTCTACCGATAAATGCCGCAGTGTGACCTAGGCTTTATCTGCCCAGCTCTAGACACTGAAAGCTACTTATCAAGAATCTGATAAGCTGAACATTTCATCGGAGGGACAACACATGCAGAGAAGGGGAATCTAAGAAGAGGCTACCAGCCTTTCCTCAAAAGACACTCCACCAGGGGATAGCTTCCCTGTACCCCTCCAGGGCCAGGGATGGCCACCGTCCTGCCTGCCCATCCACCCCGCCACCTGGCTTCTCTGGTCTGCAGGTCTCTCCTCACCTCGAGCTTCAGTTCATCATTGACTTGGTCCCCACTGCCACCACCTGGCTTCCTGTGAGGACAGTCCTGTCCAGAGGTATATTAACTGGACTCCTTGGGCCCCCTTTCTAACAAGATGCCCCCAGTGCACTCAAACAGGGCGCTGACTAGACAGAACTGGAGGGATCCAGAGGGTGGGGGGGGGACACACAGGAGGCTCCAAGCCTGGATGGCCAAGAGGGGTTAGGGCCTACAGGTACCATTGAATCAATTCCAAAGAATTCTGATTGGTTCAGGTCCAAGAGATTAACCAATCAGTAGCTAATGTAAGGGGGTGACTGTGGTGGCCCACAGGTATAATTCCAGAAGGATGGTTGCTGTCTGGACTACATAGCAAGAACAAGGCTTAGCTGGGTGGTGGTGACACATGCCTTTAATCTCAGCACTTGGAAGGCAGAGGCAGACAGATCTCTGTGAGTTTGAGGCCAGCCTGGTCCACAAATGAGTTCCAGGACAGCCAGAGCTACATAGAGAGAACCTGTCTTAGGGGAGAGAGAGAGAGAGAGAGAGAGAGAGAGAGAGCAGGGCCTTCTCAGCCTCACAGATTGAGAGAGAATATGTTGCCAGTGTCTCTGCTATCCTAGAATCTGAGAGAAAGAAGTTCCGCCACAGGAAGAGAATATGGTAAGAGATGTCAGGATCTAGATATGCATCGGGACTTTGTAGAAATGAAAAGATCTTTAAGCATGAACTTTCCAAATGTAACTGAAAATAATTGATGGTTTAAAGTAACCACAACACAAGGCAATGTGTCACCCTCACAGTTATCGCTAGTAAATGGTACAGACTTCCGAATTTATTTTCGAGATGCTGATAAAGTATGATTGAAAGCTGATTGTGGCCTTGCTAAACCAGAGCATCCCTGCATTTGCGAAACCCTGAGGCCTTCCTATGCTACAACCATCCAGAGTTACCACCAACAAAGCCTGGTTCGCTCCTCCTAACACAGTTCTCTGTGTCTCCAGAAGAGGGCGTGCCAGAGAGGGAGTAGACTGTGGAGCGCCTGCTGGACCAGCCTACTGTGCAATGCTAACTCCATGCCACCTGACTCTTACGTGTTGACGTTGAACCCAGGCACAGTTAGGGACCTCACAAAGGTGAGAAAACATAAACTGGGTGAGGCAGGGTGGGCAGACCCTCTACCTGAGACCTTGACGGGTAATTACACTCTAAACCTCAGTTTCCCTCCTGGAGAGAAAAGGCAGGACTTTGCAGAGGCTGCTGGACGGAGAACCAGGGCTGCCAGGGCCATAAACTTACCCAGTGTGTGACCTTTGTCCTGGAGCAGAAGGGGAATGTTGACCAGCAGCCTAAGATGAGAAAGACATAAACCTGGGTGACCCTTTCGGGGAGAATTATAACCAAGAGCTTGCAGTTTCCATTGTAGCTACAGAAACACAGAAGTGAGGTGAGTCTGTGAGCACGGCTGTGGTACACATGACATGTGTTACGGAGCGCTGTCCTGCCATCATTTTTATGAGGACAGCTATAACTGCTTATAGTAGCCTCCCAAGGGCTGGAGAGATGGCTCAGAGGTTAAGAGCATCAGCAGTTCTTCCAGAGGACCCGGGTTCAATTCCCAGTAAACACATGACAGCTCATAGTTGTCTGTAACTCTGGTCCCATGGAATTCCATACCACCCTCACACAGACATACAGACAGACAAAACACCAATGCATATAAAATAAAAATAAATAAATCATTAAAAAAAAAACCTACAAGAGTCTTCTGAGGTCAGGCTTGACTGTTTATTCCTTCATAGTAGAAAGGGTTAAGGATGGTCATTGCACTTTCTGGCCATTTATTTGCATGCAATTGTACCCTAAGTGCACATAGCCTCGTTTACTGGGGAGGTGCTGCTGTACATATAATATCGAATGTTAACTGGGGGGGGGAAATCTTTGTCCATGTTGAGGTGAGAATGTCAGGTGGCATAACACCTTTGGGGTCACCCTCCCTTCTCTTGTTCTGTATGCAAGTCCAAGAAACTCACTGGGTCCCCAAGTCTGACTTTGGAATTATACTTTAGTCTGTCATAAGTGCTCTTATAAGGAGGGGATTGGAGTTTTTTGGATCTCCTCAGACAAGGAGTTCACTTGACACTGTGTGTGCCCATGTGCATTGCATGAACTCATGCATGTATCTGTGCATTGTGTGAACACACATGTGTGTTCCCTAGCTTTGACCCTGAGAACGGACAAGAGGGCAAGCATTCCAGAGCTACAAGTATCATCCATCCCCAGATATGGATTTCTAGATACTATTTACCATCGAAAGGAGCTGGACTTCATGGAGAGGTTTCTGGATCAGAGGAAGTGTAATAGGAGCCTGAAATTATTTTGCATAATTAAATCACTTAGAGGAGATAGAACGAGAGCCTAAATACAGAATCTGGTTTGCAGGACGCCCCAGAGCCCCATCAGAATCCTGCATAGCAAACAGAAACTGTGGGAAAGAAATATGTGGAGATTCATTGGCTAATATAGACTCATCAATGTAGTTATAGACAAGTAAATAAACGACTGAAATTGTGATAAGAAATCAAGTAGAATTCTGCCCTCTCCCCTACGTGTGTGGCTAAGTGCTTGGGTAATTAGAGAGGGGACAGAGAGCATCTGCAGGGGAAGCTAAAGACTTCTTATCAAACAACAAAAAGCGAAGACCAGGAACGGAAACGGCAGGCATTTGATAAGACCCTGGAATTCAGAGTCATATCTGTGATGTTAGCATCAGATGTCTGACTTCAGTCTAAATGCGAAAAATATGGGAAATCCCTGCTTGAGCAGCATTTACAAAATGCCTTTCTCAGAAACTTTGGAGTCAGAAAAATCCCAAGAAAGGGACTGACTAGTCCAGGGGTCCACGTCCCACTGGAAGAGATAGGAGAGAGACCAAGTACAGCCTGGGATTCTGGTCTGGCTCCTTGTGCTTCGAGCTCCCACTGAGGTGGAAGATGGGTGCCAAACAATGTCTGAGAATCCTGTTAGTGTGTCCTTAGCTGTGTTTTGACTCAGGTGGCTGGAGGGCAGCACCACAGTCAAGTATTCTCCCTTAAAAAAAAATAAGTATTATTTATTATGTATGCCTGCACACCAGAACAGAGGGCACCAGATCTCATTACAGATGGTTGTGAGTCACCATGTGGATTGAACTCAGGACCTCTGGAAGAGCAGCCAGTGCTCTCAACCTCTGAGCCATCTCTCCAGACTTGCATTCTGCACCCCCTACACA
>PVIH01030899.1:0-11541 GCA_004025045.1 Sigmodon hispidus | reverse complement strand
GTACCACAGTTTGTTAATCCATTCTTCAGTTGAGGGACATCTAGGTTGTTTCCAGGTTCTTGCTATTACAAATAATGCTGCTATGAACATAGTTGAGCTAATACCTTTGGAGTGTGAATGTGCCTCTTTAGGGTATACACCCAGAAGTGGTATTGCTGGGTCCTTGGGGAGATTGATTCTCAATTTTCTGAGAAACTGCTATATTGCATTCCAAAGTGGCTGAACAAGCTTACACTCCCACCAAAAATGGAGGAGTGTTCCCCTTGCTCCGCATCCTCTCCAACATAGGCTATCATCTGTGCCTTTTATCTTAGTCAATCTAAGAGGTGTCAGGTGGTATCTCAAAGTTGTTTTGATTTGCATTTCTCTGATGGCTAAAGATGATGAGCACTTTTTCAGGTGCCTTTCAGCCATTTGTAGTTCCTCTGCTGAGAATTCCCTTTTTAGATCTATACCCCATTTTTTGATTGGATTATTCAAGGTTTTGGGCTCTAGATTCTTGAGCTGTTTATACAGAGATCAGTCCTCTATCACTTGTAGGGTTGATGAAAATCTTTTCCCACTCTGTAGGCTGGCGTTTTGTCCTATTGACAGTGTCCTTGGCTTTGCAGAAGCTTCCTAGCTTCAGGAGATCCCACTTATTGATTATTGGTCTTAGTGTCTGTGCCACTGGTGCTATATTTAGGAAGTGGTCACCTGTGCCAATTCGTAGAAGTGTATTTCCCACTTTCTTTTCTATCAAGTTCAAAATGGCTGGGTTTAAGTTGAGGTCTTTGATCCACTTGGATTTGAGTTTTGTGCAGGGTGACAGGCTCGGATCTATTTGCATTTTTCTACACACTTCCATCCAGCTATGCCAACACCATTTGTTAAATATACTATCTTTTTTCCATTGAATGTTCCTCCCTGGGCCTCGTTGTCAAAGATCAGGTGTTCATAGGTTTTTGGGTTAATGTCTGGATCCTCAGTTCTATTCCATTGGTCCACAAGTCTGTTTTTATGCCAGTACCAGGCTGTTTTATTACTGTAGCTCTATAGTATAGCTTGAAGTCAGGGATGGTGATACCTCCTGAGGTTCTTTTGTTGAGTAAAATTGTTTTGGCAATCCTGGCTTTTGTTGAGTAAAATTGTTTTGGCAATCCTGGCTTTCCTGTTATTCCAAATGAAATTGAGTATTGTTCTTTCAAGGTCCAAAAATATTGTGTTGGGATTTTAATGGGCAGTGCATTGAATCTGTAGATCGACTTTGGTAGAATTGCCACTAGTTTTATGTGGACTTGACACAAACTAAAGTCTTCAGAAAGGAAGGAGCAAGAATTGAGCAAATGTCTCCATAAGATCTGATTATAAGGCAATTTTGTAATTAGTGATCAATCAGGGAGGGCCCAGTTCATTGTGGGTGGTTCCATCCCTGGGTTGGTGGTGCTGGGTTCTATAAGAAAGTAGGCTGATCAATCCATGGAAAGCAAACTAATAAACAGCATTCTTCTATGACCTCTACTTCAGTTCTGCCACCAGGTTTCTGCCCTGACTAAGTTCCTGCCATCACTGCTTTTTATGGTGAACTGTTATATGAAATAATAATCTAAGTCTTTTCCTGCTCAGATTTCTTTGATCATGGTTTTCCATCACAATAGAAGACAGTCATACTATGTAAAGTGATCTAGATAAAATGAGAAGCTAATGAGATACCCAGAAAATAAGACATGAGAACAGTGCCTCTGTGCCATGCTCGAGCAGACAGAAGTCAGTATTTTCAACAAAGTCCCTCATATAAGATTTATAGTGTTCCACAAATGATTGAGACAATTCATCAAAATAAGCAGCATAATCTTAAGTGTGGGTACAGAAACTCTGTCTTCCTCCCTGAGAATCAGTTCTCTTCCTTGTGACAGTTTAGGCTATCTCACAGCACATGGGAACATTTGACTCAGCCTGACTATTAAAATTTGAGAAAATCTTTTAATTTCACACTGTACCTGGCATATTAAGTTTTGTCTACTTCTCTTCTGTGCTGTTCTCCCTCATGTCTGACACAGAGGATAATGAATCCATAAAGTGTCGTGCCCATCTTGCCAGCAAGGAAGATGCAACACCAGATTCTTCTGCAGCAACTGACCAGGTCCTTTATTCAGGGTGTACACTCTTCTTTCTTCTCTCCTTCTCTTTCCCCTTCCCCCTGGCTCTCAGCTTAAAAGCTCTCCAGTGACCCACTCACTCCCTGCCACGTGGATGCTGCCCATTGGGTCATGCATGCAGAGGCTCACTGGCGTGATTGCCTCATGCCAAATAAGGAGTTTTTCCCTAGGGAGCGCTCAGCGTCAGGGAAGGCGGAGGGCGGAAGCTGGCACCATTTTAGGCTGTGGCTGGATCGCAGCTCCAGACAATAAAGGATGAAAAAAACACTAAGATAAAAGAGGCAAGAGTCTCTGAGAAATGATGTCACTGGCTCCCCTGGCCCCCCACAATAGCAAGGTGTTAACCCCTACCTGACTGAACTATTAGAATGCTGGTGTCTGTTCATTAGTATGACAGATCCAGCTCAAAGGAATTATGTGTTTAAGACTCAAGTCTGCTAAAATAATTTCACGAAATAATGCTAATTTGGATAAATAGAGGAAAAGGAGACACATGACAGCACTATATACTTCATAGAATAATAAGCAGAAGACAAGGCTGATGATGCTGGCTTAGTGTCAAAGTGTGACTATGGCCTGACAATCACAGACTCATAGATAAGAAACTAGTCTCCAGATGACAGTGCTAGTTATGGACATAGTGGAAATTTCAAGAGGTGGGGCCTCAGAAGGGTAAGTGGATAAATACTGATATACCACAGTAGGATATATGATTCCCTTCTTTCTGTTTACTCTTTCTGCTTCCTGTTTTCCATGATGAAAAAAGCCTCCTAAATAACTTAACCTTCTTCCTTTAGACACAATTGGGCATGATAAGACTCCTCTGAAACAATGAGCCAAGTTAAATCTGGCCTATTGGAAGCTATTAATTTCAGATATTTTATCATAGCAATGGTAAACACAACTAATGCCATGTACTGTTCTGGCCATTGAAGAAAATATTAAAATGGTTAAATTATATCAAGAACATTTTAAAACTACCAAGGAAAACAGAAACATTTTTTATGTAGTATCCATTTCAAGAGAGTCTATGTGAAGATGAATACCAAAAAACAAACAAAAAACCCCAAATCCAACAATCTCAAAGAATTCTGAACCCACTTAGATTTTGTGCTACCATTTTGATAATTACTCAGCATCTCAAAAAATGCTTTTAATTATGTTGTAAGAGCTAAATGTTTCTGAATTAGAAAATATACTATGTCCACACATTTCAGGGTTAAGACAAAATGACTGAAAACCTGGAATGCATATTCTGTGGTCCAGATGCTTACTTTCTGTGTCTTTTGCAATTAATATTCCTCATGTCATGACATTGAAGAAGAGGCCTTTGGAAGAGAATCAAGTTTTGAGAACTTAGAATGGTTCTATGACACCCATTCCCTCTTGCTCACTCATCCTTTCTTGCTTTCATGCTGATGATTCCAGGCAATGATATACTTGTTAGGAGCACCTTGTCCTTTTCCAGTTTACATTCTAGTACTCTGAGAAATAAATGCCATTTTTAATGTCTCTGCTCTATGGTATTTATTATAGCACTGAGCATTGATTAAGATGTCCTAATTCTATAATGACTTTAGGGATCCAACATTTTTAAATGCTTGACTTTGATGTTTTGTGTCAGGTTGTCTGAGGCTTAATTGTCTTCAACAAGCTCCACTCTAGAATCTATAATCCCCAGAGTTTTAAAAGACATTATCTCTTCGTTAATCAGTAAGGATAAGAACCATTTATGAGAATCCCTTAGAAGTGTGTCATTACTTAAAATTGTGCCCCATAGCATAGTTTAAACTGATTGTCAGTAAGGGGAATAAATACAAGACGTGGCCATGGGCTGGAGCTGAGAGTCACTGATGTGAAGGAAACACTCAGAAGGGAAAAAGAGCTGGTATGTATCTAAAACAGAAACTTTAAAGACGTATATGTAAAGAAGGAAGGGAAGGAGGAAAACAAGGAATGAGAGAGGAAGAGAAGGGGAATGAAGAAAAGAATAGCTAAGGGAAGAAAGGAGGGAGGAAGAAATTAAGCAGGAGGAGGAGGGGGAAGCACTGGGGAAGAAGGGAGGGAGTGTGGTCCAGTACATGCTGCATACGATGTGAGTCTTGATTCTGAAAAAGATGAAGCAGACAGCTATAGGAAGTAAACAGCAAAATCACTCTAAATACTTCTTACATCATGCTAAATCACAGCAATGAAGTCCACTGTTGCACCGAATATATACATGTCCTTTCAGATTCTCCATTAAGATGAACTCTACACAATTATTTTATGCAACCTGAAAATTAGAGAGTGCCTTCGAGAGCCTAGCAGTCTGCTGTTTTGTAGTTTTCATCTGCCTGCACTGTGGTTTATATTCCCTTTGAAATTTGAATTTCTTTTTTAATGACTTTTACTTTATTTATAACATTTGAAATTATTTTTTGTGTATATTAAGCCACTATCTTGCTTTCCTTGAAATATGCACGTTCTTCTCAGCTGTTACACACATTTATGGTCGTTTTGTTTTTTTTTTTTTTTTAAAGTAAATCTGTTCTCTTTTATTTTACTGTGACAGGCAAATATTTTATAATTTCCATCGTTTAGTCTTGGAAAATATACTTGCATTATATTTCTATTTCCATATATGCTGTAGCAGTAAAGTTATGCAAATGATTTGCTATAGCTTGTGAAATGTCCCCAATAGGCCCATGTATTTGCTTCCTAAGTAGTGCCACTGCCTGGGAACCTTTAGGAAGTGGATCCTGGGAGAAAGTGAGTCATTGGAGAGCTTGAGTCTTTATAGTCACGGTACTTCCTGTTTTCTTTCTGCTTCCTAAGTACAAATGTGATGTGACCAGCCATCCTCCCACCCTCATTCCATGTTTTCTTCTGCTTGCTACTTTACCCTCTGAGCAGTGGCAGTGTTCCCTTGAACTGGGACCCTGGGCAAATTTTTTCTCCTTTAAGTTGTTTGTGTCTTCCCTGGGACTGCAGCATCTTGGAGTTTCTGTTTATCATTTTAAAGAGCTCACGAGTTCTGAGATGTCCTATTCAAAGAGAAGATGATTGGAGAAAAGTGCACAACATGCACTTGGATGCCATGTGCCAAAATAACCTTCAGGATTCCTAGGAGACACTTATAGTAGGAATCTAAGGCTGGCATTTTTAAAACACTGCATAGATATAGTCTGAGACATGTCTTAATCATAGATTAACATCCTCAAGAAGCTAAGAGTGGCATCCAGACAAAATATTTTTAGTGGCATAATGATCAAACAGATGTGTGTTTGTGTGTGTGTGTGTGTGTGTATTATGTATTCATGTATGTGGTTTTGCTTGGAACTCAGAAATCAGGATCAGATATTTCTACTCAGGAACTGTTTATCTTATTTTTTTAAGGCAGTGATTCTCACTAGGACCTGAGACTCCTTGATTAGACTAGGCTGGCTGGCCAGCTAGCCCCAGGGACCTTTTAGCCTGCGGTCCCCAGCTCAGGGCATAGAAGCCCATGGCAACATTCCTTAATGATGATGATAGTTATAAAGATGATGATTTCCCTGACTATAATGAAAAATACAACTCCTATTATCCTCCTCTTCCACTCCTCCAATTTTTCTCCTTCTTCTGCTACTGGGATTAAACACAGGAAGTCATTGACTGAGCTTTTTTACCATTTCCTAAATAAATTTTTAAATTCACAGTCAGTATTTAAACACTGGACACAGTATTTTGGACTATTGAGCTAGAAATAAGGCAATTGCAATACAAAAGACCAAATAGTATTGATTTGAAAGTGTAAATTTTCTCTTTCTTCTGTCATGCGGAAACTTCTCATATCTGGGTACACTTTGAATGGATCTATGATACCTATTTTGAAGAATGGCCCCAGCTATATTTCACAAAAATCTGTTAACTTTCACAAGAAGCCCTTTAAGCATCTTTTGAGATCCCTTTATTTCTCAACTAATATAAAACAATAGTTTTACTTGCATTTTACATTTTAATTTTTTCTTTTTTATCCTTTTTTTTAAAATTATGAATAAAGTCTTATTTTTTATCCATGTATCCCCTTGTTCAAACTCCCTTCCCCCTCCCACCCCTCCGTGTCACTCTCTCTTCTCCCATCTTCTTATCTCCTCCCCAGCAAGGGCAGGAGGTCCCAAGGTCCCAAGGTGGCTTAGTTCAGCATTCAATCCAGGCAAATTCGCTTTCCTCACCCCAGCATCAAGACTGGGTCAGGTGTTCCTCTGGAGGGAGTGGGCTCTAAGGTGTCGGTCCAAGGTGTTTTAGATCCCAAGCTATTCAGTGGTTGTGGTTTGCAGCTTGGGAATGTTTTGCTTTTTGTTTAAAATCCACTAATGAGTGAGTACATCCCCTGTTTATCTTTCTGCATTTGTGATACCTCGCTCAGGAGGATATTCTCCAGAATTTCATGTATGTATTTAATGTTTGTATTAATTGCAACCCTCCATTTCTTCATCTCCAGTTCATTTCTTCTCCTACTCATAACATACAGGGTTCTACCTTCTAACTCTATGCATTCTCTTCTTTTAAAAACAAAATCTACTGAAACTCCTTATGTATGTGCATGTTTGTGAACAGGTATAGGAGCATCGATTGAGTCATGGATAGCCTCTCAGGAGCCACATCCCTAAAGAAAATTTACTAAACTTTTAAGCATCCACAAGTTACCAAAAGTGCCTCAGCTAATGGTAAGAGTTCATGAGTCCCCATCCACAGTATGTTGTCAAAATCTTCTCTCTCCTGCCTGGCTGGTCCTGCTGCTCCTTATGAAATAATTAACTCAGAGGCTTAATATTATAGTAATGTCTGTGCCAGTATTTAGGTTTATTATTAACTAGCTCTTACATTTAAATTAACCCATAATTCTTATCTATGTTTAGCCACATCTTGCTTCCTCTGTATGTGGCTGGCATCTTCTTGTCTAATTTCGTCTTCCCAGAATTCTCCTAGTCTGGTTGCTCTGCCTCCATTTCCTGATTAGCCATTAATCAATCGGTGTTTATTAAACTAATACAAGTAATAAGTCTTTGCAGTGTACAAGAGCATTTTCCTACATCCATACCTGTTGGGTTTTAGCTTCTTAATTTTGTACATGTCTTGAGTCCACAGTCATAGTCAATATGAGCTTGTATGTGGAAGGCTCTATCACCTAGCAGACACAGTTTTCTAGCAGTGGTTCACATATTCTGGATGTTATAGTTTCTCTTAGTCTTCTTTTTGTGACTGCATTTAAGTCTTTTGGAGAGAGAGTATAAAATAGTTTTCCTATTTAAAGCTGAACAGTCAAGTCTCTTTTCTCTTCATGTTGATTGCTTGTGGCTCTGTGCAATAATCACCATTTACTGAAAAAAGAAGTTTCCCTGATGAGAGTTGAGAGATACCATAGTTGATGGTTATAAAGATAAAAACTTAGGGAATAGCTTATTATTATGTCAGCATACCAGAATAACAGTATTAGGTTCTCAGGCCCATAACATAGCCAGCCACCTGTGTGGGGTCCTGTTAAAGGTATCAGTCATAAGTGGCATTTTGTAAAAAGGGCTTTAAAGAAAGTGGTTGCTTACTCTCATGACATCCAGGTCACTATTGCATCATAGAGTGTGTCTTTTCAAGCTGTTCCTTATTGTAACTCAAAGGGTTCAAAGATGAGTGAGACCATTGATTATTTTTCTTCCCTAGTATAAATAGGACCTTTTATCACTGTGAAAGTTAGTCAATAGGAATCAATCTTCCAGGTCAGAACTATGCAATAAAGATGAACTTTTCAGGTCTGTAGCAGTTTTATTTATCCATGACCTATTTTGAAAGTATGTGGTAGCTTCAGAAATAGGATATTACTATGATATTTCAGAGTGTATATAACGCCAATGACAGTAACCTATGATGTTTTATGGAAGAGTCTATGGTACATCATTTACAACTTCAAAAGTAATAACCCATAATTCTCATTGGCTTCTTTATTTGATAACCTATAGTGTCAGGAAGAGGCAATTACAAACTAACTATATTTATATTCCCTTTATATGCACATATGTATGTATTTTAAGAAGTTTCTACAGTAGTAGATTTTTATGTGGCATTTTTTCAGAGGTCTTTATAATCAGTTACCTCTCCTTTTACTTTCATCTATTTCCTCAGCTCTCATTTCCTACTCCAGTTAACTCTTCCTGTTCTGTTGCTAAGAATTTTGCCTTTATATCACCTACATCCTATTCCCATTTCTTTGAGTCCTCCACCATGGCTCAACTTAAACATGTACATCTAAGTATTCAGAGCTGATATTCACATATGATACAAAATATATGGCACCTGTTTTTGTGAATCTGAGTTACTTCATTCAAAAATATTATTTCCAGGTCCATACATTAACCTGTGATGTAGCTGTATGTTTTCTGATCCACCTGGGGCCTGTGGTCTAGAGGAAGCTCTCTATAAGTCTTACAGCCACTTATAAAATAAATTATTAATTATACACTGTTTGGCCTATGGCTCAGACTCACTATCAAGTAGCTCTTTCAACTGAACTCAACACACTCTTTTTTAATTTTTTTATTATTATGAATAAAGAAGTCACATTTTCTATCCTTGTATATCCTTATTCATGGTCCCTTCCCATCAAATCATGTCATTCTCTCTTCTCCACAACTCCCCATCCCCACCATGGGCAGGTGGTCCCAATGTCCTACGGTCCCATGGTCCCAATATGGCTTAGTTCAGCTTCCACTCCTGGCAAATCCAGTTTTCTCCCTGCAACATCAAGACTGAGTCAGGTGTTCCTCTAGGGGGAGTGGGATCCAAGGAGTCAGTCCAAGGTGTTTCTGATCCCAAGCTGTTCAGTGGTTGTGGTTTGCAGCTTGGGCATGCTTTGCTTCTTTTGTTTGTTTGTTTTTTTGTATAGAGTCCCCTAATGAGTAAGTACATCGCCTGCTTATCTTTCTGGGTTTGTGATACCTCCCTTAAGAGGATATTCTCCAAATCCATCCATTTGCCTGCAAATTTTAGGCTATCATTTTTTTCTTACTGCTGAGTAGTACTCCATTGTGTAGATGTGCCACAGTTTATTAATCCATTCTTCAGTATACCCTAAAGATACATAGTCACACTCCAATGGCATTAGTTCAACTATGTTCATAGCAGCATTATTTGTAATAGCAAGAACCTGGAAACAATCTAGATGCCCCTCAACTGAAGAATGGATTAACCCACTCTTATTAATCTATGTATTGCTACTTGACTCTGTGGCTTTACCTGTTTTACATTAGGTCTTGCCTTCTGGGTGACAGCCTGAAGCATCACTTGACTCCATCCTTCTTTGCCTTTATCTCTGCTTAGATTTCTCACCTGCCTACAAGCTACCTTGCCATAGGCCAAAACAGCCCCTTTATTAACAAATGCCAATAAAGCACATTCTCAGTATACAGAAAGACTGTGGATCTCATAGTTTTATTTTTCTTCATAGCTGAATAATATTATGTGCCACATTTTCATTTCATTATTTCTTCATCAGGTATTGGGCAGTTATTTTAATTTTCCATTTAAATTTCATTTATTTGTTGAGGGTATATGTGCTGGAAAGCCTATGCTATCACACACATATGGAGGCCACAGAATAACTAGTAGAAATTAGTTCTCTACTTACATGATGCATTTCTTAGTTTCTTGGGCTTGCCAGCAATGCCTTGAATTGTTGAGCCAATTCAGGTGCCCTTTAGAAATATTTTTCTTTTAATTTCTGATTCTTTTATACTCTTGAAGTTGACTACAAATCTCAAATGGCATCCTATATATCAATATTTTCACATAAAAATGTAAATAAAAGTATTATTAATATTAACTCACTGAAAATAATAGCAGTATTTTTAGTCCCCTGGCCTGGTGTATCACCACAACTACCGGTTCCATCCTGATTTCAATTTTTGTGGAAGTTTCTTTCTGTCTTGTCTTCAACACACAATACTCTGAGTCACATTGCATTTGGGAACTTTCAGACACTAAGGTAACTAGTTATTTGCTAATAACCTATACTCGTAGCTTTCCAAATATAGGCAAGAATTTAGATTGCACTATTTGTCATAAACATAAGAGAAAGTAAGCCTAAAAGTTTTATTTCTCAATACACAGATAAATGACATATTTCTCCTGCATTGTGAGCTTTTTCTGTATAGACAAAGTTAAGAAGAGTAGGAAATTAATATTGCAAAGAAAATCCAGTTTTGGTGATTAAAAGCATAGTTTTTCAAGTCAAAGTCTGGACTTGCAGAGAAGAATATTTACTCTACATTTCATAGTGCTTGTGTCAGTTAATTAAATTGCTGTGTCAAAATACCTAGCAGGAAGCATTATAAGAGACACATGGCTTACAGTTTTAGGTGATGAAGTCATCATCTTAGGGCAAATAGCAGCAACAGGAGGAAGAGGCTTCTACTCATATATATAGTTAGGAAACTGAATTTGGACAGCAAGTGGGGCCAGGCTCTAAAACATCAAAGCCTGCTTCCAGTGATTCATATCTTCCTAAGGCTCTACAGTTTTCCACGACAAGACCCTCAGTGTTCAAACATGTGGGCCTGTGCCTCTCTTTTCACATTCAAACCACAGCAGAGCCTCTGGGAATTTATTTTATTTTAGTCTTTGTGTAGGCAAAGTTAAAGATAGCTAAACAGCCCAGAGAAACATTTTCTTTTGAAAAAAATAAGGTTGCCTTTGTACAAAATTGATTTAATTGCATTATTATTATATTTTGAAAACTGAAATGTAAGCTTCCCTCAAAATACTGAGTCCACTTCAGCATATTGGAGGTACTTAGAACTGACATCTATGTGTCCTCTCTCCCCTTATCTATTCAATATAGTTCTCGAAGTTTTAGCTAAAGCAATAAGGGAACGAAAAGAGATTAAGGAGATACAAATTGGAAAAGAAGAAGTGAAGCTATCTCTATTTGCAGATGATATGATTGTATACATAAGTGACCCACAAAATTCTTCCAAGGAACTGCTACAGCTGATAAATACCTTCAGCAATGTAGCAGGATACAAGATTAACTCAAAGAAATCAGTAGCCCTATAATACACTAAAGAAAGAAGAGCTGAAAAGAAATAAGGGGAACATTACCCTTCATAATAGCTGCAAATAGTATTAAATACCTTGGAGTAACTATAACCAAAAAAGTAACAAACCTATTTGACAAAAATTTTAAATCACTGAAGAAATAAATTGAAGAGGATATCAGAAAATGGAAAGCTCTCCCATGTTCCTGGATTGGTAGGATCAACATAGTAAAAATGGCAATTCTACCAAAGGCAATCTACAGATTCAATGCACTGCCCATCAAAATCCCAACACAATATTTTTTGGACCTTGAAAGAACAATACTCAATTTCATTTGGAATAACAGGAAAGC
>PVIH01030898.1:0-11542 GCA_004025045.1 Sigmodon hispidus | reverse complement strand
TCACTGTTAGACCATTCACTTGAACATCTTCCCAGTGTACATGCTCTTGAACTGACCCTCACCTGCCCAGCAGACATTATTAACTAACAGTAGATGCTCAAAAGGAAGTTAGGATTCATAAGCATTTTCTCCTTCAGTATTTTCTTATGTAGATAAATACAGCTGCTGTTGCTTTAAGAGTTTTGCTGTGCTCGGAAGAAAATATTTTCCCTTATCATTGGTCCTCTGGATTTTACAATCATTCCTCCTATACTTCAGTGATGTTTTCTGATTCTTGGGGGAGAAGGTTGATATAAAGCCCTGCTGGCATGAACTTTTCTTTAAAAGCGTCCTCACCTTGTGACTCAAGATAGGTAACCCTATGCTGCATCAGAACAAATGATTTTAACTCTGTGTCAGTTGAATCTTATAATAAACCCTCATGTGACTGCATTCAGTCTAGCTCTCTGGTAGTCTTTGGGGGACCCTCAACATTAGTGCAACAAGAGAAAGAACTAAGTTACATTGAAGGGAATCCTTCAAGACTATTAATAATTTCTTAATAAGAATGCAAATGGTAGAAGATAATTCAGTAATATACCTAATGTCCTACCAAGAAATAACACTCTAAAATTCTCTGTCCATCAAAATATTCAATTAACAGAAAACTTCAAAACTGAAAGAAAAATAAGAATTCTCTGTAAAGAAATGAAAGGTAATTTAACCTGAAGGTAGGTTTGAATTAAAGCCATCACATTTAAACAAATATAGAAGTAAAAAATTATCAATACAATAAAAAAGCAAAACAAAATCAAATTGGAACAATGGGAAGAAAATATCAAAAACCCCAAAGATATGCTCCTACTCATAATTCAATATACATGTATTTTGAAATAAAACATGGAGTCAAAATACTAAGAAGAGCTGAATGAATATTTGAAAATGTCATTTGCCCATCAGAAATAAATAACATAAGGTCTGAACTTAGGGAGTCAATGAACATATTTTGCACACATTGGAAACCATAACGGTGTAGAATATACAATACTTATATTAGTAAATAAAATAAAACTTAAGTTAAAAGCATAAATGCTACAAATGAAAGAATTAAATATAAAGAAGATAGAATGACAAAGAATTATGTCTCAATTTTCTGTCTGTTTTACTGGATAATTTAGGATGATGAAGTCAAACAAGGGCTGTAGGGTAAAAATGGGTTCTCACACAACATTAGACCATCATTCATATTTTCTGTGAGAACAGCTGTTCAGCATTCTCCTGGAACAATTTTATTGTTATTGCAGCTGAAGAGAACTAAGATGCATGACACTTGATGTGAACCAAGGCAGGTGCTCATGCTCCAATACCCTCAGCTGCAAGCAATAATCTCAAGTGCCTCATCAGCTCTCTGTGTCTCTCACAAATAAGTAACATAGTTGACAGTTGAGCCACCCCAAGCAAGGGTGTTTTTGTGAGGGTCTGAATCACTGTGGGAGGAAGATGTGTACCTTGGAAGCAATAATATACCCCTGAATATTCAGGCTCCACTCTGCTGATCTTGAGTGTGAAATCTGTGCCTGACCCACTGCCACTGAACCTGTCTGGGACCCCAGAAAATCGATTGGAAACCAGGTATATCAGAGGCTTTGGAGACTGCCCTGGCTTCTGTAGGTACCATTCCAAATAGGTATATCCATCACTATGTACAAGGCTCTGGCTAGATCTGCAAGAGACGGAGGCTTGATCTCAAAGGCTGACAGGCAGGGAGTTTGAAGTTTGTCTCATGATAATATCACCTCTGTAAGCTGAAATATAGACTGAGAAGTACAAAGTTAAGTAAACACGTTATGAACAATCATTATGTGTTATTTTTTATTCTTATATCAAATAAGATGTTTATATTTTCATATAGTTATTTATACAATAAATTTCTCTTATTGACAAATGAAGTGAATCGAAAACCCTAAGGGGCTACCTTCAAGGGATACATTTATAAATTTCTTCTATGTCATAATTTTCATTATAGAGCAGGAGAGAACGTTCTTTCCTATCTGAAATTTTCTTCTTTTGCTGTAAACTTCACAGGCCCCATTGTGGAGGATAAGACCCCTCTGTCTTTTCATACATGGACAGAATACAGGTGACCAGCAGAGTGACCCAGGACTCATCCTCCAAGTCCCTTTTCCTTTCTTCTCTCTTCCTTCAGCTCTTACCAGGGATCTAGAACAACAGTAGCACCAACAGGCAACTTCATTTTGATAGGACAACCCTAAGAGACTGATCAGTCATTACAGAATGCAAACTGAGCTTTTATCTCAGACTAGCAAACATGGGTTTTTCCCTAGAGAGCAATATGCAAAGGCCATGGTTAGTGAATTTAGAGATTAGCTATTCAGAGCTGATCACTATTGCCCATAAGTACAGATGGAGGTCCGTAATACCCTTCTGTCCTATGAAAACTTCCACGTGCATATGTGCTTATGTGTAGAACAAACATCAACAAATACACATAATTTTTAAAAGAAAAATCTGTATCCTAAAGTTTCAAAGCTAATAGTTTTGTGGGAAAATAAGAGTAAATAAAAGTTTTATGCCTAAAAAATAGAATATGGAGTTCAAGATAGCCTGTGATTACGGCCTAATGAAAGACTTTGTGCTGGTTAACTTTTGTTGAATTGACACAAGCTAGAATTATCTGGAATAATGGAACTTAAATTGAGAAAATAAATCCATCTGATTAACTTCTGGACAAGTCTCTGGAGTATTGTCTTGAGTAATGATGAATGTAAAAATGTTTAGCCCAATGTCAAAAGTTCCACAACTTGGCAGGTGATCTTGGGTGATATAAGAAATTAGGGTCAGCAACCCATGGGGAGTAATGTAGTAAGAATCACTCCTTCGTGACCTCTGCTTCAGTTCCTGACTCCAGGTTCATGATTTACTTGAGTTCCTTCCCTCAATTTCCTTTATTTAAGACTTTGATATGAATCATAAAGTGGCATTTTCTCCAATGTTCAATTAGAAGAAAAGGCTTCTTAGGAGAAGGAATCCCTTAGAAGACTAGGAAATATTGCCTTTTCTGGCCCTAAAACTTCCCCTTAGGGAATGCACAAACAAAAAAAGTCACTTTCTGGGAGCAAGTTAAAACAGGCAATTTTAGTTTATTGAGGAAGAATCAAGCCATATATACTCTACAAAAAATCAGGGAGAAATGCTGTGCTTTGCTGTTACCTACTGATGCAGAATGGTCATTAAGCTGGCCCAGGTCATCTCATATTAGGACACTGCATCTGTTTCAAAGGCCACCAGGCAGTCCACAGGCATTCTTATAAGGAAGTTTCCACTTCAGGGACTCTCATTGCCATGAGAAAGTGCTATGAGCACATGCTTTTAGGCATTGGTTATAACCAGTTTTAACTGACTAATGCTAGCCCCCAGGACCGTTAAACCTTCTAGGCTCTATACATCCTAAATCTCTACTTAGTCAATTTTAGGAAATCTATCCAACACACTATATTTCTCTATAAAAAATAAAATTCTGTTGAATTCTTTTTAAATGTGTATGAAAATCATTCCCTTCATAAGACTCTGTGTCATTTATCCACAACACAGGAAAATGTGGCACTCAATCTCTGATTGTCAACACTTTGAGCAGTTCCATATCTCTGCATTGACTAGTGCCAATTGACAAAGAAGCTTCTTTGACTAAGATTATGAACATACTAGGTCAGTGGGTAAAAGTCAAAGTATTTAGAAAGCAATTTGCCAGCATAAGCGTTTAGTAAGTATAAACACCATGCAGTCACAGATCTTGTCCTGACCTGTACAAGACAAAGAACCAAAATTTAGGCATATATTTGGCAAGTGCTCTTCAACCTCTATCTGTTTCTGATAATATCCTAGCAACTGAATTCTGCCATGGGGGGAAATTTGTTACTTTGTAGGTTGTGTTCACTGGTAGGTTTCTCATGATCCAGTGTATAAGCCTACACCCAGGACCATAGGGAATGTAATAAGTGAATTTAATGAGTTGTTAAGAAACAACACAAAACAAAAAAGAAAACATAATACTAGGAAGGTGAAATATTAAAAAAGCTCAAAGAGGGATGATAGATATGATTATGTATCATTATATACATGTTTAAAATTTTCAAAGGAAAAAAGACCAGAACAAAAATACCAAGTAATGGAAAAAAAAATTCAGAGGGAAAGATGAACACAAAGAAAATATAGGTGTAGCAATCTTATTTGTATTTCCACCCTTGATAAGCCATGCTTATCATTCTTATCCTCTGTATAGTTATTGTTAACTCTTCCACATTTTAAATTCTTTTTACTGTTTTTTTTTTGATAAATACAAAATAAAGAAGGAAGAAAAAAAATACCAAGTAAAACCTTATCAATTTATCTATTTTCTCCATGCCCTAAAATTTCCAACATGTGATGACACATGTTTTGTATAGCAATTTAAAAATCACACTCTACTGATTTTTATATAATAAACACAAAAATTTATAATTTTATAGATTTTAGAAAGTAGACATATATAGATTTGAACTCAGATTATAAAGCAAATACCTCAGAACTTGAGTCTCAATTTTGTACTAATTTCTTAATTCTAATAAGGAAAAACAGAGTATTTAAATCTTCAAACTAAATTACTTCACAGATTATTGTGTCTATTTGAATACTACATTTAAATGGTAGAAATTCTTTTTATCTCACCAAAATGTGACTAAGTAACAAATTCTATTGATAATTCCACATGTGTTTTCCTAACTTAATTTCTTTTTTTCAGGCTTTAATAGTTTAACTTTTTGTGGTTAATGGCCTTTAGAGAGTCATTTGTTTTGTAGAAAGGAGGAGAATTTATCTCTGCAGTTTTCTTTATGAAGTTATGACCAACTAAAACAAACAATACCAGACAGGCTTAGACTGAAAGATGCTATGCTAAAAATAATTAGCAAATACAAAGAGTGTTCATAATCACCTTGATTCTGTGGTGTTGGCTTGGCATGCTCTGGCCTTGTGGATCTTTATTACTATCAGCAATGTGTAGAATATCCTCCTATATTCAAATAGTCATGAACAAAATCTCTCTGCTTGAAGTGATAAAGCTGCTTCATTTTAGGTGCAGCATGGTACAGACAGCATAGCTAAAGTTATTAAAAGAAACATTTTGTCCTCTGACTTTGTGTTATTGCTATTGTTATGAAAGGGATGTTTCAGAAACATTCATGCTGAGAGGAGTGGAAGCAGCTTATCTGCAGGAAAGAGATGTCACATAATGTCTTACAGGTTGAAAAACATGCATTTGTTTATGGACAATGGTAGAAAGTGCCACATCTTGAGCAGGACAAATTCAATGTGCATATTTTGGTGCACTGTGAAATTTAAATCTCAGCTCAGAACTGCACAAGTCTCAGATTGTTCTATGGGTTAATTTCTCCCATGTTCTGATATGGCCATATTGAATACAACAATTGTGATTTTTACTTTCTTGTTTGCTTATTTATGACAGACAGGTTGGTAGAATAGGCTTAGGGCATAGCATAGTATATAATTCCATATTGTGTAGCAATACAAGATTTTCTGAAACATTGCAAGATGCATTTCTAAAAGATTCCAACTAAGGAGTAGCTGAGTCTTCACAAGTGGTACTCATATAGTCAACAAGGAATTATCATCTAAAATTGACAAAAAAAGCCTAAAAGTACAACCAAGAAATTAATCAACAAGAAATCTATCATCTCAGTCTATAAGCTAAGGAAATAAACAGACAATTCAAAAAAGTATGCATGAATGTTAAGCAATCACTATTCTTAGAATCTTTCTGTCACGTCTTCTGTAATGTTTCCTCAACCTTGGAAATGAGATATAATATAGACGTCCACTTGTGGTTGAGCATAGCTAACATTTATTCTCCCACTTTCAACATTTGTGAGTTTCTGTCTAACGTCATCCACTGAAAAAGAAAACATCTCTTATGAAGTCTGGAGAATGCATTAATTTATGTGTAGAGATATATAAATTTGCAAAATAGCTTGACAATTAGTTTATTTAGAAAAATAAAAGTAGCTAGTTGGATCTTTATACTGGAAACATTTATTTCTTGGGCAGATTCCATCATCAGTCACGTGTTTCTCCTGTGGGGCAGGCCTTAATCAAATTTAAAAAGCAGTTGGATAAACCACAACATCTGTGCCACTCTTAGTCACAAGATCACATCTTACATCCAGATTAATATTGCTGTTTACACGTTTCACAGCTTGTTAGGAATGTTCTTTTGTTGTGTTGTTGTTTTTCACTCAGAACGTCATGTAATGCATTACAGTACAGGTAAATCTAATTATCAGAATGTCCTTCCTCTCTTATCAATACTGACTCGATTTCACTACATATTTTTACAAATGTTGGTAATGTCTATAGGAATAGCAACTCACCACAATTTTCTCATTGGAAACTGCCTTAGTTTGCATATAATATTTGTGATAAACATTATGATGATAAGAAATTAACAGAAAGGTTTTATTTTTACTTATAGTTCAAGATTATAATCTATGTGAGTGTAAAGAAAATATCTTGGCTGTAGCAGCAAGTGGAAGCTCAAATCTTAAATTACACAAAGAAAATAAAAGACAAAAAATGAAATGGTGTATAGCTTTGCAATCATAAATCTTGCCCTCAGCAAGCTACACCTCCAAAATGTACAGTGGGAGCAACTGGAAAGATTTCAAACACTTGAACTTCTGAGGTACATTTTTCTTCAAATCACTATAGCAACTATGAACAATAAAATTTTGAGTAACTTCATTAAACTATATACCTCAATTTATGGTGATTAAGAGAAGAATCCTAACCTGGCTCAGGGACTTTTATTTGGCAACTTATAGCTTCTAAGATAGTATAATGTCAAGCGTAGGCTAACTCTATTTAAATTCTTTTACATTAATAAAAATATGTATAAAAATATGAAATAATAGTTTTTCTTTTTCTTATTTATTTAACTAATTTTTTTAAAATAACATACCACTGTTCCCCCTTTCTATCCTCTCCTTAGTCACTCCCCAGCTTCTACTTACCCCATCCCTCATCTCCATTTCCCTGAGAAGGTAAGGACTCCCAGAGTAAGTGAATGCAGTCTGGTATATCATGTTGAGCCTAGTATCAAGGATAAGCAAGGTGTTCTCTACAGAATGGGATTCATAAAGCCAGCTCATGAACTATAAACAAATTCTGTTCCCACTGCCAGAGGCCCATGAACTGCCCACAACCATTCATCTGTCATGCACATTCAGAGGGCTTAGGTCAGTCCAATGGAAGTTCCCTGCTGATAGTTCTGAATCAGGGAGATCCAAGATAGCTTAAATCAGCTGTTTCTGTGGGTTTCTTCATAATTTTGACCCATTTGCTCATATAATCTTTCCTCCCTCTATTTGATTAGACTGGAAGCTCAACTGAATGTTTAGCTGTGGATCTCTGTATCAGCTTCAATCAGTTACTGTATGAAGATTCCATAATGACAATTAGGGTGGTCATAAATTTGATTATAGGGAAAGGTCATTTTACACACCCTCTCACTAGTGCTTGGACACAGAGCTGGGGTCATTTTTGTGGGTTCCCGGGTATTGCCTAGCACCAGGTTTCTCCATAACCCTCACAATGGCTCCCTCTATCAAAATGTCTTTTTCATTGTTCTGCTTCTCTGTTTCTCCACAACACAACCAACTTATTCCCTCACATTCTCTTTCTACTTTCCTTTTCCCTTATCCCAAATGGTCACAATATACACTGGAGATTTTTTTCAAATTCCCTTTTCCAACGTAGTTCATTGATATCTCTCCTAGGTTTCTTTTTGCTACCTAAATTTTAAGAAGTTGTAAATTATAGCATGATAATCCTTTTCTTTATGTCTAAAATTTATATATGGGTGTGCACATACTTTGACTTTCTGAATCTGTATTACATAATTCATGATAGGATTTTTTCTAGTTGCATCCATTTGGCTGCAAATTTCAGTATATTCTTTATCTGAGTAGTACTCCATTATGTAAATGTACTGCATTAAGAAATCCATTCTTGAGTTGAGGGGCATCTAGGTTGTTTCTAGGTTTGAGCTATTACAAATAATATTTCTATAAAACAAACCTGAACAAACTGAATGTTGGCATGTAGAAAAATCAAATATATTGATGTCTATCACCCTGCACAAAACTCAAGTCCAAGTAAATCAAAGATCTCAACCTAAGCCCACTTACACTGAACCTGATAAAAAAGAAAGTGGGAAATAGCCTTGTGTGCATTGACACAGGAGATCACTTTCTAAATATAACATCAATAGCACAGACACTGAGAGAAACAAAATTTAAAAATGGGACAGTCTGAAACAGTTTAGCTTTTATAAGGAAAAGGACATAGTCAATAAGACAAAAACAGCAACCCACAGAATGGGAAAAGATTTTCACCAACCCTTCATCAGACCTCTAAAATATAGAGAGAAATAAGAAACTTAAGATCAATAAACCACATAATCTAATTTTAAAATGGAATACAGAGATAAAGAGAGTATTCTCAAAAGAACTTCAAATTGCTGATAAATATATATATATATATATATATATATATATATATATATATAATTGTCAGAAAGACCAAGATTAAAAGCATTAATGATAGCCTATGCTGGAATTGATGTGGGGTAAGGAGATCAGTTCTTCATTTCTGGTGGGAATGTAAACTTGTACAAGCAATTTGAAAATCAGCATAGAGGTTTCTCAGAAAACTGGGAATTAATCTACTTGATGATTCAACAATACCAATAATGCAAATACCCAAAGATTACAGATTCATATCCCATCCCCCAAAAACAGTTTTTCATGGTCTTTGTGTTCTTATAGTTACATTTAATAAGTTTCACAAAATGACTGTTTCTAAAATTTGTTGATCATATCACTAAATGATTAACTATGTTCAGAGCAATAAATATCAGAAACTTTTAAAGCTTAAATTCATGTTTTGCTGAATAAAAATTTTCACATATCAGTGAGTGTAAGTGTATGCTTTGTACTTCTGAACGATAAGAACTGTCCAAGCAAAATATTCTTTGATTTTCCAGAAAGTTACAATACATGTGTCTCTGTTGTTGTTTTAGAAATCAATTGAGTACTCAGTGCCCAACTCAGTAACCCAGAGTTTTACTCTGATGTCCTTTTCCTCAAATGATGATGTAAAGAAGACATTTTACATTTATTTCTATAAATGTTAGTCCTTATTAATACTTCAATTTTCTCAAACAATTGCATATTTCTGAACACTACTTATTTTCCTTTAGGGAGATTCATTTATGCAAGTTGGATACAAAAGCTCATTCTGTAGATTTGCCTTGATTATCAATGACTTCTCAGTTTCAATATTAATACTGGGGCATTTGACCTTCTTTCTGAGACTGTTGAAAGCCTATATGACTGATAAGAACAGAAGACATGAACAAGTAGAACACAGAAGGGGAGCCTATTTCTTAATGTCTATGTACTTTTGTCCTTCCCAGACTGCCTATGGTAAAGGATCCTACAGATGTCTCCAGGGAGTTTCTGCTATTTTTTCCTTAGCTGCTAAAAAAAGCTTAAATTGCCCTTTCTCTTTCTGTCTCTTTCATAATCATGCTCCAATTTACTCTTTGGCTTTCTCATAGCTGTCTGAAGTTTCTTTTCTCCATCTTTCACTTAGTTACTTATTGGACTCCCTGGCTTACTGAAAGGTCTTGTCTTTCACTTTTCCATTTTTTCTTGTCTAGCTACAAAAATATACTATTTACTTATTCTATTGTTTTAACCTCCAATTCCAACAATACATCTTTTCAGGGAGTTTGCACGGCTCCTCACCATGACCTCGAACTGAGCGAACTGAGCGAACTGAGCGAACTGAGCAAACTGAGAGAACTGAGCGAACCAACTACAGGGGTCTCTGAGGGGTGGATTTGGACTCTGCCCAGAGGTGAGGAGGGGTCGCTGGGCCTCAGCGCCTGTATCCCAGCCTAGGAGGGAGAGTTGAGCTCCCATTGCTTTCACTTCTGCTCCCGAGACCAAGTACTCTCTGCTGAGTCCCAGCGCACTCTGGAGCAGGGGCAGGTGGACTCTGCCCCTGACCGCACCCACAGCTCCTGCTGAGGGAATTTGCAGGGCTCCCAGCCACGACCTAGAACTGAGTGTGCCAACAACTGCAGGGTTCTTAAAGGACAGACTCAGACCCTGACCAGAGAGGTGACAGGAGGCACACAAACCCGAGTGCCACAACTGACCAGGCGCCATCCAATCGTGAACCGCTGAAGCCATGGGCAAACGTCAGTGCAAAAAATTACATAATAATACAAAGGACAACATGGTAACTCCAGAAGAGAGTGGTAATCTTACAAATACAAGATCTGAACTGAGCAATGAAGAGAAACCAGAAGGAAGCAACACCAAAAATTCCTTTTCGATGATCATCAAAGCTCAAAAAGAAGATATGAAAAAAAGCCTTAAAGAAATAGAAGACAATACAAACAAAAAATTGGAAGAGATGAACAAATCTATGAAAGAAACATGCCAGGAAATAAAAGCTGATATAGAAGCAATAAAAAAGGCACAAAATGAGGCAAAGATAGAAATAGAAAACCTGAAGAAAAAGGTGGAACCACAGATACAAGCATAACAAACAGAGTTCAAGAGATGGAAGATAGAATCTCTGAAGTGGAAGACTCAGTAGCTCAGTTAGATGTATCAGTCAAAGAAAATAGTAAAACTAAAAAAGCCATAACTCAAAATGTCCAGAAAATCTGGGACACCATGAAAAGACCTAATTTGAGAATAATAGGAATAGAAGAAGGAGAAGAATACCAGCTCAGAGGCACAGATAATGTTTTCAATAAAATCATAGAAGAAAACTTTCCTAACCTGAAGAAGGAAATGCCGATAAAGATACAAGAAGCTTACAGAACACCAAATAGGTATGATCCAAAAAAAACGTCAGCATGCCACATTATAATCAAGCCACAAAACATACAGAACAAAGAAAAAATTTTAAGAGCTGCAAAAGAAAAGGGCCAACTCACATATAAAGGCAGACCCATCAGAATAACACCTGACTATTCAATGGAAACGATGAAAGCTAGAAGGGCTTGGTCAGAAGTTATACAGATGCTAAAACAGCATGGCTGTCAAACTAGAATACTATACCCTGCAAAATTATCAATCACCATAGATGGAGTAAGCAAGGCATTTCAGGACAAAGTCAGACTGAAAGAATAACTATCTACAAATCCAGCACTATAGAGAGTTTTAGAGGAAAAACTCCAACCTAAGGACCCCAGATATACCCACGAAATCTCAAACAATCAATAAGTCCACAGAAGAATACCCTAGAGTAAGAAAATACAAGTTGCCACCAAAAATGGCAGGAATTATGAATCAATGGTCACTAATTTCCCTTAATATCAATGGTCTCAACTCTCCTATAAAACGTCACACACTAACAAGATGGATACAACAACAGAAGCCATCCTTCTGTTGCCTACAAGAAACACACC
>PVIH01030897.1:0-11543 GCA_004025045.1 Sigmodon hispidus | reverse complement strand
TTCCCCAGCTCCCCTCCCCAGCTCCCCAGCCCCCACCTCCCCAGCTTTATGCACCTTCTTTCTCTCTTCCCTCTTTAAAAAACAAAATCCAACCAATCCAATAAACAATAAGAACAAAAGAAATGCACACACAAAGTCCACACAACAATGGAAACAAAAAAATACATAAACAAAAGATCAATAAAACAAGAAATGCAATCAAAGCAATATGTATTTTTAAAAAAGCTCTACAAAAATACCACTGAGGTGATTTTGTGTTGGTCAGTTACTCCTGAAGTGTGACTGATGCACTCAGAGGGATTTATTTGGAGAAGACTAATTTTTCCTTTGCAAGCACGAACCAGTTGCAGACACCTTTTTAATTAGGAATGGGAGTCCATGACCATTTCCCCGCAACTCAGTGCTGGGACCCCATATTGCTTGAACCTATTCAGGCCTGGTCAGTGCTGCCACAGTCTCTGAGTTCATGAGTACATCAGTGTTGTGTCTGGAGAACCCTGTTTCCTTGGGGTCATCTATTTCCCCTGGCTCTTACAATCTTTCTGCAGCCTCTTCAACATACATCCCTGAGACCTGGGGGGAGGTTTTAGTGAAAACATTCAATTTATGACTGAGGGTTGCAATTTTTTTTTAAATTTTCTGCACATTGTCCAGGTGTGGATCCTCATATATATTTGGTCTTCTTGTAGACTTATGGCCTATCCAGTCTCAGGTTCTTAGTTGCCTGAACAGTGTCAGGCATGGTTCCCATCTCACGGAGTGTCCTTAAATCCATTAAGAGAGTAGATTTGGACCCACAACATTTGTGCTGTGATTGTACCAGTATATCATGTAGGCAGTCACTGTTGTAGATTACAGGTTTGTGCTAGGTTTGGTAATTGCCCTTTCCCTTTGGTAGCATGCAGACAAGCTTCCAGCATCTTAAACAGTAAGCAGTAAGACTCAAAGCTTTACTTAGGCACCAGCTCAGCTTCTCTGTGTTCAATGGGGTATGCAAGCGTTGTCTTCAGCCACACAGTCTTGCCTTGCTATCAGGTTGTGGAGAGCGAGCAACCGATCACTCTGGCAATAGCCTGAGTTGTTTGGGGGTTCCTATGGGATCCCGTTGGCCAAAAACTCAGTTAGATGTAATCCATTCCTGGCCCTGAAAGTCTCACTTAGTGTCAAAAGATGTCCAGTTGGGTCATTGTCTCCTCTAATTTATTTGATGACTCACTCCATTTTGGATATAGTCAGCAGAAGGAGAATTCCACGTGACCCCTCACATGTCTCTCAGTGTTACATTTCTCTCCCTTTAATATCCCCCCCTCCATTTCTCCTCCTCATTTAGGTCTTGCTTCCTAGTCTCCTTTCTTTCATAATTAAATATTCCACTTCATCTTCCTTGGGAGATACTCCCCCCCAGTCTCCTACTTTTTACTCAACCTCTGTGGTTATGTGGATCGTAGCATGCCTTATCAAATACTTAAAAGCTAACATCCATTGTTATGTTTCTGCTGGGACTTTCCAGGCCTAGACCAGAAGTTCAGTTCCATTCTCAGCCCCACTTAGCTTCAAATAATCACACACAGACTTTTTATTATTTTTATGCTGATTGACCTAAGGCCCAGGCATATCGTTGCTAACTTCTTCATCTATACTCAACCCGTCTTGTTCAGCTGTGTGGCTTGGTACCTTTTCTCATTTCAGCTTCTTTCCTCTATTACTATCTCATTGTCATGTCTCCATTGCATCTCTGTGGCATCTGCCTCTGTTCTTCCTGTACTCAGAGTTTTCTTAGCCTGGTAGCCCTGCCCACACTTCCTGTCTGCCTTCTAGCCAATCAGCTTTTTAGTAAACTAGTAGGTGGGACAAATATTTACAACATAGAATAATTTCACTACAATCCATATATAGAAGAAAACATCCGCAACTTGTCTTTTGGGGTCTGTGTCACCTCACCCAGAATAACTTTTTTCTTAGTTTTATTTATTTACCAGCAAATCTCATTATCTTAAAAAACCAGCTGAATAGTGTTCCATTGTGTAAATACACGACATTTTCATTCTCTGTTCTTCTGTTGATGGACAGCTAGGCTGTTTCCAATTCCTGTCTATTATGAATAGAGCAGCAATGAACCTGGATGAGCAAGTGCCTCTGTAGTAGGATGTAGAGTCCTTTGAGCATACCCCCAAGAGTGGTGTGATAGATAGTTTTGTGTCAATTTGACACAAGCTAAAGTCATCTGAGTTTAGGGAAACTCAATTAAGAAAATGTCTCCATAAGATCATCCTGTAACTGGTGATTTATGTGACTGTGGTGGTGCTATTCCTGGGCTGGTAGTTCTGGGTTCTATAACAAAGCAGACTGAGAAAGCCAGGAAGCAGCATCCTCCATGGCTGCTGTCTCTGCTCCTGCCTCCAGGTTACTGCTCTGTTTGAGTTCCTGTCCTGACTTCCTTCAATGATAAATAGCAATATGAAAATGTAAGTCAATAAATCATTTCTTCCTCGACTTGTTTTCTGGGTCATGATGTCTCATCACAGCAGCAACAGGAACCCTGACTAAGACAAGTGGGTGTAGCTAGATCTTGAGATGGGTCTATTGCCATCTGCCCAAAGAATCACCACACTGATTTCTGTATTGACTGTACAATTTTGTTCTCCACCAACAGTAAATAAATAGTCCCTCTTCCTCATGAGTCTGTTCACCAGCACAAGCTGTCATTTCTTAATGAATCTTGGCTATTCTGACTGGCATAAGATGGAATCTCAAAGTAGTTTTGAGTTGCATTTCCCTAGTGACTAAAGATGCTGATTTTAGTATTTCTCCACCATTTTTCAGTGTTTCATCTTTGGAGAATTCCATTTAGTTCTCTACCCCCTTTTTTTAATTGAGTTATTAGTTTTCTTGATGTCTCATTTGTGTACTTCTTTTTATAATTTACAAAATAATGTTTTATTGGATATGTAATTGATAAGAATCTTTTTCCATTCTGCAGCCTGCTGCTTTCTCTGAAAGATGGTGTCCTTTGCTGTACATAAGCATTTCAGTTTCATGAGGTCCCATTTATTAGCTGTCCTTAGTGCCCATGCTAACAGTGTTCTGTTCAGAAAGTCTTTTTCTGTACCAATACCTTCAATATTATTCCCCACTTTCTCTTTTATCAGATTCAGGGTATCAGGCCTTATGTTGAGGTCCTTGACCCATTTAGAGGTGAGTGCTGTACAGGGTGGTAAATACAATTCTATTTGTATTCCTCTATGTGCAGCCATCCAGTTTCACAAGAGCCATATGTTGTGGATGCTATGTTTTGTTTTGTTTCTTTTTTCCAGTTGTGTATTTTTGGCTCCTTTGTAAAAATTCAGGTGTGCATAGATGTTTGGACTTATGTTTGGATTTTCAGTTCGATCCCATTGCTCAATGTGTATGTTTTTATTCCTATAACTCTGCACTGCAACTTGAAATTGAGAAGAATAATACCTCCAGAAGTTCTTTTATTATTTAAAGTTGTGTTAACTGTCACGGGTATTTTGTGCTTCTACAAGAAGCTGAAAATTATCTTTTCAGTTTCTGCTAACAATTGTGTCAGAATTTTGATGTGGTTTGTTTTGAATCTGTAAATCATTTTTGGTAAATCATTAATTTTTATCTATCTATCTATCTATCATCTATCTATCATCTATCTATCTATCTACCTATCTATCATCTATCTATCTTTTTAATACATCACAACCACAGTTTTTCCTTCCTCCACTCCT
The DNA here is from genome assembly GCA_004025045.1 of Sigmodon hispidus. NCBI lineage: Eukaryota > Metazoa > Chordata > Mammalia > Rodentia > Cricetidae > Sigmodon > Sigmodon hispidus. Next base: position 7,803 of record PVIH01030897.1, on the reverse strand, counting down.
CCCAATCCCCCCAGATTCACTCCCTCTCTGTTTTTACTATATTAAAATCTATCCTACCAGTCAACAAGAACGGGAGCTCTTTTTATCTTTTGATGATTTCTTTAGAGTTTTTACTTTTTTCCCTTTTCCTCCTCTGAGTTTTTAATCATACAAGTCTTTATTTGCTTGGTTAGAGTTTCCATGATCTCTTTTTCATTCTGTTTGTCATTTGTATATAGCAGGCTGCTAATTTTTTAGTACTAATTGTGTGTTAATTTATGCTACTTTGCTGAAAGTGTTTATCAGCTGTAGAAATTTTCTGGTGGCGTTTTTATGATCTTTTATGTATAACCTTATACCATCTGCATTTGACTTTGTTTTTTTTCCAATCTGTATCCCCTGGGTCCCCTGCAGTTCTCTTATTGCTCTGAAGTAGTCCTCAAGTGCCATATTGAACAAGTATGGAGAGAGTGGACAACCATGTCTTCTTCCTGGTTTTAGAGGAAATGTTTTGAATTTCTCTTCATTTAGGTTGATGTTGACTGGGGTCTTGATGTAAATTGCCTTTATTATTTTGAGGTATGTCCCTTGCATCTGTAGTCCCTCTAAGACTTTTAATATGAAGGAATTTTTACCAAAAGCTTTTTCTGCATCTAATAAGATGATTATGTGGCTTTTGTCTTTCAATCTGTTTATGTGGTGGATTATGATTATTGATTTGTATATGTTGAATCATCCCTGCATCTCTGGGATGAAGCCATTATTTTATCATGGTGGAGACTTGGTATTTTATGGAGAATTTTTGATATGTTCATAATGAAAATTGGTCTGTAATTTTCTTTCTTTGTTGGGCCTTTGTGTGGTTTTGGTATCATGGTAATTGTGGCCTCATAAAAAGAACTAGGCAGTGTTCCTCCAGTTTCTGTTTTGTGAAATAATTTGAGATGATGTGGGATGTTTTTCTGTATGCTGTGAATGTCATTGGTTAATAAAAGGACTGTTTTGGCCTATGGCAAGGCATCATAGAAGCAGACAGAAATTCAGAGCATAAATAAAGTAGATGGAGGCCAGAGTTAGAGAGGCAATCCAAAATTGTGCCCAACAAGCCACCCAAGTATAAGCATGTATAAGAAACACAGGTAAGATACAGACCACGTGGCAGGGCAGATGAATGGAAATGAGTTAAGATGTAAGAGCTAGCTAGCAATATGCCTGAGCCATAGGCTGAACAGCATGAAATTAATATAAACTTCTGTGTGTTTCTTTGGGACTTTGGGACAACTGATCCAGATCTCAGAGCTAATCCAGGCCAGAAACTCCTACTACTTTGAGAAGTATTGATGGTAATTCTTTTTAGAAAGTCTGGTAGAATTCCATACTAAATCTATCTAGCCCCGAGCTTTTGTTTGATTAGGAAACATTTAATCACTGCTTCTATTTCACTGAGGATTATAGATCTATTCAATTGCTTATCTGATCTTGATTTAACTTTGATAGGTCATATATCAAGAAATTTACCTATTTCTTTTAGATTTTCCAGGTTTTTGGAGCATGAATATTTAAAATATGTCTTTTAATTCTCTGGATATTCTTGACATTTATGATGATGTCTCTAATTTTGTTAATTTGGATATTCTCTGTGTGTCTTTTGGTTAGTTTGTCTAAGGATTTATCAATAATACTGATTTTCTTAAGAAACCAATTTTTCATTTTATTGATTTTTTTTTCATTCAATTGAGTTCAGCCCTGAGTTGAGTATTTTTTCCATCTATTTCTTTTTTTCTTGTTTTCCCAGAACTTGCATGTGTGCTATTAAGGTACTCATCACTCCATTTTTTTCCAAATGTAGTCATTTAGTGCTATAAACTGGTCTCTTAGAACAATCAATCTTCATTGTGTCTCACAGGTTTGGGGATATTTTGTTTTAATTTTCATTCAACCCTAAAAAAAAACTCTTCTTAATTTTTGTCTTAACTTATTTTTCTTTCAGCAATGAATGAGTTGTTTAGTTCCTAGTATTTGTAGGCTTTTTGTGTTTTCTTTTGTTGTTGACATCCAGCTTTAATCTGTAGTCAGATAAGATACAGGGTGTCATTTCAGCTTTCTTATATCTGTTGAGACATGCTTTATGTCCCAGTATGTGGTCAATTTTGGAGAAAGTTCTGTGAAGTGATGAGAAAAATGTTTATTCTTTTGAGTTTGTGTGAAATGTTTTGTAAATACCTGTTAGGTCCATTTAGTTTATAACATCAGTTAGCTACAGCATTTCTCTGTTTAGTTTTTGTCTGGATGGCGAGAGTGGGGTATTTATGTCACCTACCATCACTGTTGGAGTGTCAGTCAGTGATTTAAGTTGTCATAGTGTTTCTTTTATGAACCTGGGTATCTTTGTGTCTGGTGTATAAATGTTTAGAATTGCCAATATGTTTGATTTTTTTTCTTTGATGTGTATGTCTTGTCTTCCCCTGCCTCCTCTGAGTACTTCAGGTTTGAAGTCTACTTTATCAGACATTAAAATGGCTACATCTGATTATTTCCTTGGCCTGTTTTCTTGGATTATCTTTTTCTACCCTTTTGTCCTGAGGTGATACCTGTCTTTGATGGCAAGGTGTTCCTTGGATGCCACAGAAAGTCATAAGTTTCAATCTCACCCAATTTAAATCTTTCTCCCACCTCTGACTCAGCTTAGAACCGTAAGCCCTCAGAGGATGCCTTGATTGGTTTTTTGCTGTTTCCTCACCCACTGCTACTGTTACTGTGTCTCTCTTCTGGTTTGAATGCTGTTCCTCTGAAATTCATATTGTCACTTCAGCCCCCTCGTGGCTTATTATGAAGTGGCCCTCCTCTGCCCTCAGGGATGGATCAGAATGGAAGCTTCCCCTCATTAGGACCTTTTCACCATGGGAAGGCTTGGCAGCCAGCCCTTCGAGAAGACACAGAAACAAGCCACAGGGAAATGAGATGGCCTTCCTCAGACACCAAACCTGCTGGAGTCTTGATTTGGGGCTAACCAGCCCCCCAGCTATGAGAAGTAAATCTATTGCATTTGTAAGCTACTCCATCTGTGACGGTTTGTTGGAGCAGAAAAAACAAACAAACAAACAAAAAAAAAACCAGAAAACCAGGTGGAGGCAATTTCTTCCTTCCGTGTTCTGTGATCCTAGGGAGTCAAAGAACAGAAATGAACTGAGACTGAAAAATTACAATCTGATTTTAACCCCCTGGGTTTGGGCTGCTCTCCAAATGCTTGTCCCTCTATGTGATGGCTTGGGGCTCACTAGAGACCTTGACATGTACTTTCCTGGCCAGTCTAAACATCTTCCGCAGACCACTCAAGACTCCTACACTCAGATGCTGGTTCTCTGCCTTCCTCCTGTTCTCACTGGGGTTTCTTTCCGGTTTTAGCTCCCTTCGCCTAATCCATACCAGATCACAAGACTCACACCCTCACTTCATTGTTGAAAGACAGGCAATTGTATTTTTAAAGTGGAGGCAAATGGGCACTTGCAAGGCATTACCATGCAAAACCACTCATCTGCATGAGTACATACTGGTAAGCATACAAAATATCTGTGTGAGGGCAATCAGAATTTGGCACCATGATTTGTCATGTGTGGCGAGCCGCTTCTGGCCTGCAGAACGACGAGTCACCACACGCACGATTCTTCTCGGATCACACTTTATTGGAGTACAGCTCAGTTGTGAAATGATGGAAAGAAGACCCCGAGCCTGAGATTCAGCCTGCTTATATAGGGAAGCCTGGCACGTGATTGGTGCCCATCACAATGCCTCATTAACATATGGCTGGTGATTGGTTCAAAGTACTACTCATTAGCATATGGCTGGTGATTGGCCCAAAATAATGGCTCATTAGCATATTTGAGGATCGCATCGGATAGGTCCTTTCTCAATGCCTAATTAGCATCAGCACATCGGATTGGTCACTACTTGATGCCTAATTAGCATAAGTGGCAATAGAATGTTCCAGCAAGTTGTGCAAAGGCAAACCGCGCCCTACAGTCATGGAGGAGGAGATTTAGGGAGCAGGTAAAATGATGCGCTTTTCCCTCCAAGGTAACACGCTTGGTGTCCTGCATGCATCATTTATCTAGTACTTTCAGGGAACTCCCTGAAATGCTTACCATGACTTGCTCTGATTTGCAACTTGTCACACAGAAAGCCACACAAGAACTTGACTTTCTGCTTCGAGGTCAGTTCATCCAGCTCTTGTGCTCCATATTGTGTCTGTGAAATGTAGAAATGAAGGAGCGAGGCTTTCTTGATCTCAGTCTATGCTAAGACTTTATGCTGGAGCCTGGATTGTGCCTCCCGTTCTCTGTCAGCAGGGCCATGCTGAATGTTAGATCTGACTTGCTAGTTTATACTTGAAGCCTCGAGAGATCAGCTAGAGACCCTGTGGGTCTGACAGTTCCTTCTGTCAGGTCTCCAGAGCCAGGCTAGCCTTCAACTTGGCCCCCCCTCATTTGTCAACACTGATCAGCAATCCTTCTGAGTGGCTAGGGACACTCCATGCCCTCTATAAGTTCCTCACTTGCTCACCTCCCAACCCTACCCCCTGAGCCCTGATCTCATGGGTAATTTAGCACACCAATGTGAAGTGTTTCACAGCCACTTCTTTGCTCTGTCTGTGAAATTCTGATTCCAAAGGCAGAATCTAGGGCTTCTTCCCCGCTGATGATTGGCACCTCTACATTCTGGAAGAAAGGGCCCTAGAGAACATCTCTGATGTCACAATTAATTGTAACTCCTTGTCTCTGTCTTCAGGCGAGTATGAGATAATTGAGAAGAGAGTTGGGATCACGTTTATCTCTCCATTACCAGCAAATTAGCATGGGTTCTGACGTGGTGAAACATGGCCCAATAATGGAGTTCTGTAAGGAGAATTCTGACCGCTTGTGAGAAAACTTCAAGGAAGCAAGATGAAAATCCTGTGACCTCAGTTTCTTTGATTTTTCTTAGAATGTTTTTGAGCCCCTCACAGATGTAGAGGGTAAGAGTGAGTTTATTCCAGGTGACTCATTCCAAATGGCTATTGTTATTTGTTTATATGACTCTATGGAAAATATGTTTGCCACATGTGCTGGCCGTTGTGATTGTACATGTCACTCATGTGACTCTTTTTTAACCCTCACAGCATAAACTGTCCAATGCTCTGAATACAGTTGGCTATTGCATGAGGCTTTAGTCCACCTCATTTATTGGCTCCATTCTCCCAGGTCCTGCTGGGAGAGTGATAAACATTGACATAGCAGTCTCTATTAGAGTGACTTTCCTAAGTTTGTGGGACATTTCCACCAGTTAACATAAATGAGTTAATTTGGTTCTGGTTTTTTTTTTTTTTTTTTTTGGATAGCCATTATTATTAAAATTTTCAAAACATACCATGCTGTTAAAAGTTAATACATTGGTTTTTATTGATAAAAACACTATTGTTTCTATTAGTTAATTTACATTTAATTGCATGTAAACTTAATTTTTTTTTGGTTCTGGTTTATACTAACTCTGAGAGTATTTTTGTGGGGCCACAAATAATTATGGAAGAAAATGCCCATTCCCTGCAGACATATGTAGGGAAAGACAGTGATTTTCACCTCCAAGTAGAATTATTCTGGGCAAACAGCAAAGCATGCCACCAAATTTCCTTTTTAACCCTGTATCTGCTCACTGATCTGGCCTCAGTAAATGGTAGCTGTATTAGTTACTCTGTATGGTTAAGATGAAATACTATGACAACCAACTTATAGAGGGAAGGGTTTGTTTGGACTTATGGTGTCAGAGTTCATCACCATTGGAAGTGTTATAACAAGTAGGTATGGTGGAAGCAATAGGTAATTGTCCTGCCTACTGGTTTAATAAAAATGCAGATTGACCGATGGCAGACAGGAAGTATGGGCGGGGCTACAAGACTGAGAAAATTCTGGGAACAGGAAGAGCAGAGCAGAGATGCCACAGAGATGCCACAGAGACCAGCAGAGAAGCTAGCAGATGCAGAGGACAACTATGCTGCTCTGAGAAAAAGTACCGAGCTGCATGGCTGAACAAGATAAGAATCATGGGTTAGTTTAAGAGTTAACAGCAGTTATATGCCTGGGCCCCAGGTCAGTCAGCAAGCAGAGTGTAATTAATGTGTCTGTGTGATTCTTTGGGACTTTGGAACTTGTAAATAATTTCTGCCCGGACTTTCTGGTCTAGCCCAGAGGTTTAGTCTCACTCTCAGTCCCGCTTTGCCTTAAATAATCACACATAGGCTTATATTGTTTTTATGCTGATTGACCTAGGGCCCAGGCATATAACTTGCTAGCTCCTTCATCTGAACTCAACCCATCTTGTTAAGTTGTACGGCTTGGTACCTTTTCTCAGAGCAGCATTTCAGCTTCTTTCCTCTGTGTCTGCCGCTGTCTCCTCATTGTGTCTGTGGCGGCTCTCTCTGGCAGCTCTCTGGAATCTGCTGGCATCTGTGTTGTTTCTCTGGCAGCTCTGTGTCTGGCATCTGTCTCTGCTCTGAGATGCTCCCAAGATTTCTTAGCCTGGTAGCCACACCCACACTTCCTGTTTGCCTTTGGCCAATCAGCTTTTATTAAACCCACAGGCAGGACAAATATTTACATTGCCAGCATAATCTCACTACAGGGACTGCAGGTCTGAACCTCAGGACTAGGCTGAAAAGGCCAGGCCAGAAACTTCATGTAACATTTAACTAATGATTTTGCATTTGAAATTAAATCAATATGTGTAGCTTTAATACATCTCTACATCCTGGATTTGATTCATAAAGGGTTATAGAAAACCTAATGATTTACTCATAAATATATGACATGTAAAAACAACATTACTAAAAGAATGATGTAGGTGTGACTTATCACTTGATGTTAAATTTTGGCCTTTTTAAAGTATAATGTGAATGTAACAAATGATAGCTTTAATGATAGAAGCATTATATTAAATAATTCTGCAGTGTAGAGTCATAGTAAACTCTAATACTATCTCTGGATCTAGAGTTTCAAACCTTTATCTCTGGCTTTAATTTGTCAGTGCTATGTACTGGTAATAAAAGTAAATAAATTAACAGGAAATACCAACCCAGAATTATAAGCATTTGGTGTTTTAAAAAGTTAACATTGGGAATTGGAAAGACAGATGGCACAGGGGTTAAGAACATGCTACTTTTCCAGAGGATCTGAGTTTGATACCAGCACCCACATATGGCACCCATTATTGCCTATAACTTTAGTTCCAGATGATCTGATACCCCCTTATGGCCTTCAAGGGCACCTTTACTCACATGCACTCACCCACATGCATGCAGGCATATGCACACATAATTAAAAAATAAAAGTAAATCTTTTAAAAAGATACTGGTCCAGACACTGGAAATGATAAAATCACTTCTCATAGAGTATATTTTTACGTAGTAAGTTTAAAAGATTTGCATTTACAAAAAGATAACTTTTCTAATAGTGCCCTGAAAAGGAATATCTCAAAAAGTCATGTAAGCTAGCAGATAGTATTTTTTAAAATTAGTTGGAAATCAGTAGCCCTTCTATACACTAAAGATAGAAGAGCTGAAAAAGAAATAAGGGAAACATTACCCTTCATATTAGCTACAAATAGTATTAAATACCTTGGAGTAACTATAACCAATGAAGTAACAGACCTATTTGACAAAAATTTTAAATCATTGAAGAAAGAAATTGAAGAGGATATCAGAAAATGGAAAGCTCTCCCATGTTCCTGGATTGGTAGGATCAACATAGTAAAAATGGCAATTCTACCAAAGGCAATCTACAGATTCAATGCACTGCC
>PVIH01030896.1:0-11545 GCA_004025045.1 Sigmodon hispidus | reverse complement strand
TGAGAATTTTCGCATCAATATTCATGAGGGAAATTGGTCTGTAATTCTCCTTCTTTGTTGTGTCTTTGAGTGGCTTGAGTATTAGGGTGATTGTGGCCTCATAAAAGGAATTTGGCAATATTCCTTCAGTTTCTACTGTGTGAAATAGTTTGAGGAGTAACGGTAGTAATTCTTCTTTGAATGTCTGGTAGAATTCGGCGCTGAAAACATCTGGACCAGGGCTTTTATTTTTGGGGAGGTTTTTAATGACAGCTTCAATTTCCTTAAGGGTTATAAGCCTGTTTAGGTAATTAATCTGATCTTCATTTAATTTTGGTAGATGGTACTTGTCCAGAAAGCTGTCCATTTCTTCTAGGTTTTCCATTTTTGTGGAATACAGATTTTCAAAATATGATCTGATAATTCTCTGTATTTCCTGGGAGTCTGTTGTTATGTCCCCCTTTTCATTTCTGATTTTGTTGATTTGGACAATCTCTCTCTGTTTTATGATTTGTTTGGCTAAGGGGTTATCTATCTTGTTAACTTTCTCAAAGAACCAACTCTTAGATTCGATGATTCTTTGTATTGTTCTTTTTGTATCAATTGTATTGATTTCAGCTCTAAGTTTGATTATTTCCTGCCGTCTACTCCTTCTAGGTGAGTTTGCTTCTAATTGTTCTAAGGCTTTCAGCTGTGCTTTTAGGTGTCTAGTGTGGGATTTCTCTAGGTATTTCATATAGGCATCTAGCGCTATGAATTTTCCTCTTAAGACTACTTTCATTGTGTCCCACAATTTTGGATATGTTGTAGATTCATTTTCATTGAATTCTCGGAGGACTTTGATTTCTTTCTTAATTTCTTCCTTGACCCAGAGATGGTTCAGCTGATTGATGTTTAGTTTCCATGAGTTGGTAGGCTTTCTTTGGGTTTTGATGTTGTTGAACTCTAACTTTAGGCCCTGGTGGTCCGATATGTTACAAGGGATTATTTCCATTTTTATTGTATCTGCTGATATTTGCTTTATGACCAATTATGTGGTCAATTTTGGAGAAAGTTCCATGAGTAGCTGAGAAATATGTATATTCCTTTCCCTTTGGGTCTTAGGATCTCTAGATATCTATTTAATCCATTTGCATCATAACCTCATTTAGCCTCCTGATTTCTCTGTTGAGGCTCTGTCTGGTTGATCTATCCAGGGTTGAAAGTGGGGTATTGAAGTCCCCCACTATTAGGGTGTAAGAATTGATGTGGGATTCGAGCTTTAGCAGTGTTTCTTTTACAAATGTAGGTGCCCCTATATTAGGGGCATAAATATTTAAGATTTAAATCTCCTCTTGACCAATTTTTCCTGTGATGAATAAGTAGTGGCCATCTTGGTCCCTTTTAATTGCTTTTAGCTTAATGTCTACTTTGTTAGATATTAGGATTGCAACCCCTGCTTGCTTCTTAGGACCTTTTGACTGGAAAATCTTTTCCCAACCCTTTATTCTAAGCCTGTGTCTGTCTTTGCAGTTGAGGTGTGTCTCTTGTAGGCAACAGAAGGATGGCTTCTGTTGTTGTATCCATCTTGTTAGTGTGTGACGTTTTATACGAGAGTTGAGACCATTGATATTAAGGGAAATTAGTGACCATTGATTCATATTTCCTGCCATTTTTGGTGGCAACTTGCTAGTATTTCCTTCCTCTAAGGTATTCTTCTGTGGACTTATTGATTGTTTGTGATTTCGTGGGTGTATCTGAGTTCCTTAGGTTGGAGTTTTCCCTCTAATACTCTCTGTAGTGCTGGGTTGGTAGATAGATATTCTTTCAGTCTGACTTTGTCCTGAAGTACCTTGTTTACTGCATCTATGGTGATTGATAATTTTGCAGGGTATAGTATTCTAGTTTGGCAGCCATGCTCTTTTAGCGTCTGTATAACTTCTGACCAAGCCCTTCTAGCTTTCATCGTTTCCATTGAATAGTCAGGCGTTATTCTGATGGGTCTGCCTTTATATGTGATTTGGCCCTTTTCTTTTGGAGCTCTTAAAATTTTTTCTTTGTTCTGTATATTTTGTGACTTGATTATAATGTGGCACACTGACTTTTTTGGGGGATCATACCTATTTGGTGTTCTGTAAGCTTCTTGTATCTTTATAGGCATTTTCTTCTTCAGGTTAGGAAAGTATTCTTCTATGATTTTATTGAAAACATTATCTGTGCCTTTGAGCTGGTATTCTTCTCCTTCTTCTATTCCTATTATTCTCAAATTAGGTCTTTTCATGGTGTCCCAGATTTCTTGAACATTTTGAGTTATGGCTTTTTAACTTTTATTATTTTCTTTGACTGATATATCTATTTGATCTACTGAGTCTTCCACTTCAGAGATTCTATCTTCCATCTCTTGAACTCTGTTTGTTATGCTTGTATCTGTGGTTTCAGCTTTTTTCTTCAGGTTTTCTATTTCCATCTTTGCCTCAATTTGTGCCTTTTTTATTGCTTCTATTTCAGCTTTTATTTCAGCTTTTAGTTCCTGGCATGTTTCTTTCATAGTTTTGTTCATCCCTTCCAATTTTTTGTTTGTATTTTCTTCTATTTTTTAAGGCTTTTTTTCATATCTTCTTTTAGAGCTTCGATGATCATCAAAAAAGATTTTTTGGTGTTGCTTCCTTCTGTTTCCTCTTCATTGCTCAGTTCAGGTCTTGTATTTGTAAGATCGCCACTCTCTTCTGGAGTTACCATGTTGTCCTTTGTATTATTATGTAATTTTTTGCACTGACATTTGCCCATGGCTTCAGTGTTTCACGATTAGATGGCTCCTGGTCAGTTGTGGCACTCGTGTTTGTGTGCCATCTGTCACCTCTCTGGTCAGGGTCTGAGTCTGTCCTTCAGAGACCCCTGCAGTTGTTGGTTCGCTAAGTTCTAGGTGGCAGAGGGTAGCCGTGCAAATTCTCTCAGCAGGAGCTGTGGGTATGGTGACCAGCAGAGTTTATCTGCCCCTGCTCCAGAGTGTGCTGGGACTCTGCAGACAGCACTTGGTCCCAGGAGTGGAACCGGAAGCTATGGGCAAAATATTGTTTAATTGGTAAGAAAAAGAAAAATTTAAATCCAAAGGTAAATGTATAGAGATGGAAACAATTATTCTGAGTGAAGTGTGATCCAGAAATTCAAATGTCATACTATTTCTCTCATATAGAGATTACAACTTCTAAATATTAAACATTATATATAAGTGGGAATAAATATGGGTAAAATCCAGAAAACTGGAAAAAAAAGTCCAATACACAAAAAAAGAAGATTATTTTATCACACCCTCCTACCCCTTCCAGTCATTCCCTCTTCTCTCCATCAGTTTATCTTCTCTGCAGAAAAGGCAGTAGGTCTCAAGGTCACAAGGTGGCCTAGTTCAACATTGACAACAGGTCGATCTGCTTTCCCCCACACCTACATAAAGACTGAGTCAGGTGTTTCTCTGGAAGGAATGGGCTCCAAGGTGCCAGCCCAAGGAGTTTCAGATACCAAGCTCTTCAGTGGTTGTGGTTTGCAGCATGGACATGCTTAGCTTTTTTCTTTAATATCCACTAATGAGTGAGTACATCCCTTGTTAATCTTTCTGAGTTTGTGAGACCTCACTCAGGAGGATATTCTCCATATCCATCCATTGCCTGCAAATTTTTAGGATATAATTTTTTCTCACTGTTGAGTAGTACTCCAATGTGTAGCTATACCACAGTTTGTCAATCCATTCTTCAGTTGAGGGGCATCTAGGTTGTTTCCAGGTTCTTGCTACTACTAATAATGCTGCCATGAACAAAGTTGAGCTACTGCCTTTGGAGTGCAAATGTGCATCTTTAGGGTATATGCCCAGTAGTGGTATTGCTGGGACTTTGGGGAGATTGATTCCCAGTTTACTGAGAAATTGCCCTACTGCATTCCAGAGTGGCTGAACAAGCTTACACTCCCACCAACAATGGAGGAGTGTTCCTCTTGCTCTGCAACCTCTCCAGCATGAGCTGTCATCTGTGTCTTTCTTAGCCAATCTGACAGGTGTCAGGTGGTATCTCAAAGTTGTTTGGATTTGCATTTCTCTAATGGCTAAAGATATTGAGCACTTTTTCAAGAGCTTTTCAGTCACTTGTAATTCTTCTGCTGAGAATACCATTTTTTGTTTTGAGTCCCATTTTTGATTGGGTTATTGAAGGTTTTGGGCTCTAGTTTCTTGAGTTCTCTATGTATTTTAGAGATCAGTCCTCTGTCAGATTTAGGGTTGGAGAAAATCTTATCCCATTCTGTAGGCTGTCATTTTGTCTTATTGACTGTTTTCTTGGCTTTACAGAAGCTTCTCAGTTTCAGGATGTCCATCAACAACCCACTTATTGATTGTTGTTCTTAGTATCTGTGCTATTGGTGTTATATTTAGGAAGTAGTCACCTGTGCCAATGTTTTGGAGAGTGTTTCCCACTTTCTTTTCTATCAAGTTCAGTATTGCTGGATTTATGTTGAGGTCTTTGATCCACTTGGATTTGAGTTTTGTGCAGTGTGATAGGCTTGGAATTATTTGCATTTTTCTACACACTATCATCCAGCAATGCCAACACCATTTGTTAAAGATACTATCTTTTCTCCACTGAGTATTTGTGCCTCTTTGTCAAAGATCAAGTGTTTATAGGATTTTGGGTTTATGTTGGGACCTTCAATTTGATGCCATTGATCCACAAGTCTGTTTTTATACTTGTACCTGGATGTTTTTATTAATATAGCTCTAAAATGTAACTTGAAGTTGGGGATGGTGATGCCTCCTGAGGTTCTTTGATGAGCAAAATTGTTTTTGCAATCATGGATATCCTGTTCTTTGAAATGAAGTTGAGTATTGTTCATTCAAGGTCTGTAAAAAAAATGTGTTGGGATTTTGATAAAAAGTGCATTGAATCTGTAAATTGCTTTTGGTAGAATTGCCATTTTTACTATGTTGATCTTACTTATCCAGGAACATGGGAGATCTTTCCATTTTCTGATATCCTCCTCAATTTCTTTCTTCAGTGATTTAAAGTTTTTGTCAAATAAATCTGTTACTTCTTTGATTATAGTTACTCCAAGGTATTTAATGCTATTTGCAGCTATTATAAAGGGTGATGTTTCCCCTATTTCTTTTTCAACCCTTTTATCTTTAGTATATAGGAAGGCTAATGATTTCTTTGAGTTAATCTTGTATCCTGCTACATTACTGAAGGTGTTTATCAGTTGTAGAAGTTCCCTGGTAGAATTTTGTGGATCACTTATGTATACAATTATATCATCTGTAAATAGAGATAGTTCACTTCTTCTTTTCCAATTTGTATCCCCTTAATCTCTTTTGGTTCTCTTACTGCTTTAGTTAAAACCTTGAGAACTATATATAATACATAAGGGGAGAGAGGACAGCCCTGTCTAGTTTTAGTTTTTAGTGGGATTGCTTTCAGTTTTTCTCCATTTATTTTGATGTTGGCTGTCAGCCTCTTGTGAATTTCCTTTATTATATTTAGATACTTTCCCTGTATTCCTGATTTCTCCAGTACTTTTATCATAAATGAGTGCTGGATATTTTCAAAGGCTTTTTCACTAAGGATATGATCATGTGGGTTTTTTTCCTTCACTTTGTTTATATTGTGGATGACATTTATGGTTTTTTGTGTGTTGAACCATGCCTGCATTTCTGGGATGAAGCCTACTTGATCATGGTGGATGATCTTTTTTTATATGTTGTTGTTCATAGTTTGCCAGAATTTTGTTGAGAATTTTAGCCACAATATTCATGAGGGACATTCGTCTGTAATTCCCCTTCTTTTTATGTCTTTGAGTGGCTTGGGTAATTGTGGCCTCAAAAAAAGAGTTTGGCAATATTCCTTCAATTTCCATTGTGTTAAACACTTTGAGGAGTATTGGTCGTAATTCTTCTTTAAATGTCTGGTAGAATTCTGAACTGAAACCATGTGAACATGGGCTTTTTTTTTTTTTTTAACTTGGGAGGCTTTTAATGACAACTTCAATTTCTTTTAGGCTTATAGGTCTGTTTAGGTATTTAAGCTGATCTTTATTCAATTTTGGTAAATGGTACCTGTCCAAAAAGCTGTCCATTTCTTCTACGTTTTTCTTTCTTTCTTTCTTTTTTTTTGGAATATAGATTTTCAAAGTCTGACCTGCTAATTCTCTGGATTTCCTCAGTGTCTGGTGCTATGTTCCCCTTTTCATTTCTAATTTTGTTGATTTGAATACTTTCTCTCTCTGCTTTTTGGTTAGTTTGGATAAGGATTTATCAATATTGTTGACTTTCTCAAAGAAACAACTCTTCAATTCACTCATTCTTTGTATTGTTCTTATTTCAATTGTATTGATTTCAGCTCTAAGCATGATTATTTCTTGCCATTTACTCCTTCTAGGTGAGTTTGCTTCTAATTGTTTTAAGGTTTTCAACTGTGCTGTTAGTTCTCTAGTGTGGATTTTCTCTAGTTTTGTCATATGGGCATCTAGTGCTATGAATTTTCCTCTTAAGCCTGTTTTCTTTGTGTCCAACAAGTTTGGGTACATTGGAGACTCATTTTTATTCAATTTTTGGAACACTTTGATTTCTTTCTTTATTTTTTCCTTGACCCAGAAGTGCTTCAGTTGAGTGATGTTTAGTTTCCATGAGTTGGTAGGCTTTCTGTGATTTTTGATGTTGTTGAACTCTAACTTTAGGCCCTGTTGGTCTGACAGGATGTAAGTCACTTTATAACAAAGGACCTCCCAAACATTTGGAAGCTAGGGTTGTGAAAGACTGCTTTTCTTTTTTTCTTTTTTTTTTTTTTGGAATTTTTTTCCTTCTTTATTTATTTTGTATTTATCAAGAAAAATAGTAAAATGATTTTAAAATGCTGATAAGTTAACAATAACTATGAAGAAGATAAAAATCATAAGTATGACTTATCAAGGGTGATAATGCAAATAAGATTACTACACATATATTTACTTTGTGTTCAGCTTTCCCTCTAATTTTTTCTTTTTCATCCCTGTATATCCTTATTCAAGGTCCCTTCCCCCTCCCGCCATATCAGGTCATTTTTTTCTTCTCCACAACTCCCCATCCCCTCCCTGGGCAGGGAGCAGACAGTCCTATGGTCCCACTGACCCAATAATGCTTAGATCAGGAAAGACTGCTTTTCATCAAGGGGCTCTGGTCACTTCCCTTGTGCCCTGAGTGGTTAGGCCTTAAAAGACACAGCTACAGAGCAGCTTCAGGCAGTTTTTTGTTTAGGAAAGTAGCCCAGGGCATTGAGAAATGCTCTCCTTAGATTTATAGAATCTAGAAACTGGACTAGATGAGATATTTTCTCATGTTTATACCTGCACTGAGTTGTCAATAAGATTCTAGCCTTCTGATAATGAATCAAATGCCTTGTTTAAATTGAAAATTAAAGGTAATCGTTAGTAAAATGACTAAAAGCCAAGCTATAGAAAGTAATGAGCCCAAGAGGAGAGACAGACAAGTTGCTTGAGCCAAGATGTTTCAGATCAGCCTGGGCAACATAGAAATATCCCATCTAAAAATATTAGCAAATAAATTAATGACCTTTTATCCTTATTAAGAGTTAAAATCATGGTTGTGCCTCTCGTTATGTCTGTAATTTTGCTTAGATCTTTTGCCTAATTTGCTTTTTGGAGATAAAGGAATACTTTATTTATAAGTTAGAATCTAAGTAACTTGCTCAGCTCCATATCTAACACACAGCAACTGATGTAATAGTAGCTAGTAATTAATATTACTACCAAAGTATTCACACATTCTCAATATACATATTATTTAAATATTTCATAGAATTATAAATGTTCAAAGTCCAAGGTCTTTAAAACTAGCAAAAAAACATACATTAAAATTATAGATGACAAGAAAACTAAAATTTAGTACTGGTCAAATCAATTAGTTCATTATTTGTAAGACTAGAATGAAAAGCCTGGTTTCTTAGCTCTCAGAGATTATTACATCTACCTCCTTTATTACTTTTGGTATGCTTTTTTTTTCTGAAAATGAACTTCCATGGGCATGGTTTTCTCATGACACCCAAATTGTTGCTGCTTCTCCTCATACGTTTTTATTGTTGAGATAAGCTCATATATTTTCTGGGTTTGCCTTGAACTAAGTAGTTAAGGATACAATGAACTTCTGATCTTTCTTTCTCTAATTTCTAAGTGCTGGAATTCTAGGTGTACATAGTACCCACTTGTATGCAGGAACTACTGGTGTACATTACCTGGTTTTATGTAGTACGGGAGATCTAGACTTCATGCATGCTAGAGCAACATGCCAGCCTCAAATATTTTAATGTCTTCTTCAAAGAGAGATGATAGAGGCTGGATAGCCAAGTGCATGTCTGAAAGTGTCTGCTGTACAAGTGTGATAACCTGAGTTTGAATCCACAAAACATATATAAAATCAACATGGGAAGAAGAAGTCAAACTATGTCCATTTGCAGATGATATGGTTGTATACATAAGTGACCCCTAAAATTCTACCAGGGAACTTCTACAGCTGACAGCAGGGTACAAGATTGACTTAAAAAAATAAATACCTCTCCTATATACTGATGATAAAAGGGCAGAAAAAGAAATAAAAGAAACATTACTCTTTATAATAGTTGCAAATAGCATGAAATATCTTGGCTTAACTCTAACCAAAGAAGAAGCAGACCTGTTTGACAAAAACTTTAAATCACTGAAGAAAGAAATTGAAGAAGATATCAGAAAATGGAAAGATGTCCCATGCTCCTGGATAGGTAGGATCAACACAGTAAAAGCAACAATGTTACCAAAAGCATTCTACAGATTCAATGCAATCCTCATCAAAATTCCAACACAATTTTATACAGACCTTGAAAGAACAATACTCAAATTCATATCCAATAATAGGAAAGCCAGGAATGCCAAAAACAATCCTGCCCAACAAAAGAATTTCAGGAGGCATCACCATCCCTGACTTCAAGCTGTGCTATAGAGGTACAGTAATAAAAAACAACCAGGTACTGGCATAAAAACAGGCTTGTAGATCAATGGAATCAAAATGAAGACTCCAACTTTAACCCACACACCTATGAACCCCTCATTTTTGACAGAGACCAAAAATATTCAATGGAAAAAAATAATATCTTCAACAAAAGGTGTTGACATAACTGGATGGTAGTATGTAGGAAAATGCAAATAGATCCAAACCTATCACCCTGCATAAAACACAAGTGGATCAAAAGCTTGAGCATAAACCCTGCAACACTGAACTCGATAGAAAAGAAAGTGGGAAGCACCCTCCAACACATTGGCACAGGAGACCACTTCCTAAATATAACACCAGTAGCACAGACACTAAGGACAACAATCAATAGATGGGACCTACTCAAACCACAAAGCTTCTGTAAGAAAAAAAAAACAGTCAATAAGACAAAGCGACAGCCTACAGAATTGGAAAAGATCTTCACCAACCCTACATCTGACAGAGGACTGATCTCTAAAATATATAGAGAATTCAAAAAACTAGAGCTCCAAACCCTAAATAACCCAATTAAAAATGGGGCTCAGAACTAAAGAGGGAATTCTCAACAGAAGAATTACAAATGGCTGAAAGGCACTTGAAAATTGCTTGACATCTTTACCATCAGAGAAATTCAATCAAATCATTCTTGAGATACCACCTTACTTTTACCTATCAGAATGATTCAGATCAAAAATACAGATGATAACCTATGCAGAGCAAGGGGAACACTACTCCATTGTTGGTGGGAGTGTAAACTTTTACAGCCACTCTGGAATGCAATATGGTAGTTCCTCAGAAAACTCAGAATCAATATCCTCTAGGATCCAGCAATACTATTTTTGGGCATATACCCAAAGCATGCACATTTGCACTTCAAAGGCATTAATTAGCTCAATGATGTTCATGGAGGCATTATTCATAATAGCAATGACCTGGAAGCAATGTAGATGTCCCTCAAGTGAAGAATGGATTAACAAACAGTTGTAAAACTACACAATGGTGTACTATGAAGCAGTAATAAAGAATGACATCCTAAAATTTGCAGACAAATGGATAGATTTGGCATATATACTTTTAAGTGAGGTATCATAAGCTCAGTAAGATAACCATGGGATATACTCACTCATAAGTGGATTTTAGACAAAAAGCAAAGAATACCCAAGCTGCAAGCCACACCTCCTAAAGACATTGGGATCAGAAGGGGCTTTAAATGGGACGTCTACAGATTCCCCTAGAAAACAAAAAAAGAGAAGTTCTCTTTAACAATCTGGGATCATAACAGGTAATGACCAAAGAGAGGTGTGACAAAAATCAGGAGAAAAGAAGTTGATTAAGTGAAAGGAACAACAAAGAGGGAGAAAGAAGTGATAGATATCTTGATAGAGGAAGCCTATGCAAGGTTGGAAAGCAACTTTGTGCTAGGAAAACCCCCAAGAATCTACAGGATGTCCCTGGCTAGGTCCCCAACCAATAATGGAGGAGATGCCCAGACAGGACTGCCCCTATAATCAAATGAATAAGCACCCTATGTGTCATCACAGAACCTACACCGAATTATGAATGGAGGTGAAGGCAGAGTCCATGGCTAAGCACTGGACTGAGCTTCCTTTCTAGTTGGAGAGTGAGAGAGAAGAGTCTGCATGAACAAGGGAATAGGAATTATGAGGAGGATTCCCACAAAAAAATTCCTGGTTGGAGCTCTGGGGAGTCCACTGAATCAAGACCAGCCCCTGGGGAACCACAGGAAAAAGTTCGTGGCTCTCCAAGGGTAGGCAACTGTCTATTGGCATGGGCAGTATGTGGAGCCTTGGGGGGGTACAATCAGACTGTGTTCTTGTAAATGGACTGATACCTTGGAGCCCATTCCCCACAGAGGAACACCTAACCCAGTCTTGGATATTGGAATAAGGAAATAGGACCTGCCTGGACTGAATGTGCCACACTGAGCTGATCCACCTTGGTACTTCCTGCTTTTTTTGGGGGGGGGGTTGGGGATGGGGTGGGAGGAGGCTGAAGGCAGCCTGGGAGGGATTGGGAAGAGGGAAGGTTGGATGAATTGAAGGAAGCCTGGAAAAAAAGACCTTTATAAAAAATATTTAAAAAGAAAGAAATTATAACAAACAAAACAAAAGAAAAAACCCAACATGGATGCATAAGTATCTGTAATCCTCCTAAAACTTTTTTTTTCTTTATTTTGTACTTATCAAAAAAAAAAGTAAAAAGAATTTTAAAAAAAAATGCCGAAGAGTTAACAATAACTATACAGAGGATAATAATCATAAGCATGGCTTATCAAGGGTGGAAATGCAAATAAGATTACTACACATATATTTTCTTTGTGTTCAGCTTTCCCTCTGATTTTTTTTTTCCATCCCTGTATATTCTTATTGAAGGTCTCTTCCCCTTCCCACCACATCTGATCATTTTTCTTCTCTGCAACTCCCCATCCCCTCCCTTGGCAGGGAGCAGACAGTCCTATGGTCACACTGGCCCAACAATGCTTGGATCAGTCTTCACTCCCGGCCAAATCCAGTTTTGTCCCCCCTCCCTCAAGAG
>PVIH01030895.1:0-11547 GCA_004025045.1 Sigmodon hispidus | reverse complement strand
AAAAATGACCAGATGTGTTGGGAGGGGGAAGAGACCTTGAATAAGGATATACAAGGATGGAAAAAAAAATTCAGAGGGAAAGATGAACACAAAGAAAATATAGGTGTAGCAATCTTATTTGTATTTCTTCCCTTGATAAGCCATGCTTATCATTCTTATCCTCTGTATAGTTATTGTTAACTCTTCCACATTTTAAATTCTTTTTACTGTGGTTTTTTTTTTGATAATTACAAAATAAAGAAGGAAAAAAAAAAGAAAAAACTCAAAAAAAAAGAAAAGAAAAAAAAATGGGAAATACACTTCTATGAATTGGCACAGGAGACCACTTCCTAAATATAACACCAGTGGCACAGACATTAAAATCAACAATCAATAAGTGAGATCTCCTGAAGCTAAGAAGCTTCTGTAAAGCCTAGGACACTGTCAATAGGACAAAACTACAGCCCACAGAATGGAAAAAGATTTTCACCAACCCTACAAGCGATAGAGAACTGATCACTAAGATATATAAAGAACTCAAGAATCTAGAGACCAAAACCTTAAATAACCCAATCAAAAAATGGGGTTCAGATCTAAAAAGGGAATTCTCAGCAGAAGAATTAGGAATGGCTGTAAGGCACCTGAAAAAGTGCTCATCATCTTTAGCCATCAGAGAAATGCAAATCAAAACAACTTTAAGATACCACCTGACACCTGTCAGATTGGCTAAGAAAAAAGACACAGATGACAGCCTATGCTGGAGAGGTTGAGGAACAAGGGGAACACTCCTCCATTGTTGGTGGGAGTGTAAGCTTGTTCAACCACTCTGGAATGCAGTATGGTGGTTTCTCAGAAAATTGAGAATCAATCTCCCCAAGGACCCAGCAATATTACTTCTGGGTGTACACGCTAAAGATGCACAGTCACACTCCAAAGGCATTAGCTCAACTATGTTCATAGCAGCTTTATTTGTAATAGCAAGAACCTGAAAACAACCTAGATGTCCATCAACTGAAGAATGGATTAACAAACTGTGGTACATCTACACAATGGAATACTACTCAGCAGTAAGAAAAAATGATATCCTAAAATTTGAAGGCAAATGGATGCATTCGGAGAATATCCTCCAGAGCAAGGTATCACAAACCCAGAAAAATAAGCAGGGGATGTACTCACTCATTAGTGGACCTAAAACAAACAAACAAACAAACAAGAAAAAAGCCATGCATGCCCAAGCTGCAAACCACAACCACTGAACAGCTTGGAATCAGAAACACCCTGGAATGACTCCTTGGATCCCACTCCCCCTAGAGGAACACCTGACTCAGTCTTGATGTTGGGGGGAGAAAACTGGATATGCCAGGAGTGAAGGCTGAACTAAGCAGTACTGGGACAGTGGGATCTTGGGATTGCCTGCCGCCTGCCCATGAAGGGAATGGGGATTTGTGGAGAAGAGAGAATGACCTGATGTGGTGGGAGGGGGAAGAGACCTTGAATAAGGATATACAAGGATAGAAAGTGTGACTTCTTTGTTCATAATAATAAAATTTTTTTAAAAAAAGAGGAAAGTTTTCAATAAATGACCTGACGTTATCCCCCAAGGAACCAGAATAAAGAAAAACAGTAAATCAAAAACATCAAAGTTTGAAAATAATGAAAAGAAAATAAATATGCAGTAGAAAAAATTAGAAGATAACAATAAGTCTACATGTTTCTGTTTTAAAAACTTAAAAAAATCAACCAACCAATTCTAAGACTGATTAAAGAAATAAACAATCTCAAGTTTATAAAATTCAAAGGGAGAATGCAAACAACATGCAATACCTCCGAATAAGATGGTTTGTAAGGTACTATACATGAAAGTGTGTGCCAACAAACTCAGTAACACAATCAGATGCTAGCAAGAAGTGCACACTGAAGCTACTGAACACGATAAGAAACAGAAACCTTAAAACCACCAGTATAAATAGACTGAACAATTTAAAACCCAAAATCTGAAAGGAGAAATAATACAAAAGCCAATATATGCCATGGCATTTGCCTTGAGACTTACATAAGTCATTTTCAGAGAATGAGAGACTGTCTGGTTTTCTTCCTAACACTGTTCACAGCTGAGATGTGGTTCTTCCTAAGCCTTGGATGGTTTTCTGTTGAGAGCTTATCTGAGAACAAGTTTTCTTTTTATTTAAACTGTATTTATTTATTTATTTGCCTTGGTGTTTGCCTGGAACTGGAACTACAGACAGTTGTTAGCTGCCATGTGGGTGCTGGGAATCGAACCCGGGTCCTCTGGAAGAGCAGATGGAGCTCTTAACCGCTGAGCCATCTCTCCAGCCCCGAGAACAAGTTTTCAAAGGAAACAGTATGAAACTGTGTACATTTTATAAGAAAGATGAAGGCAGTGACAATTTTAGTGTAGAATGGTACACTACAAAAAAGATGCTTAAGAGGGTAAGGTGTGGGTTTGAAGAATATACACCAAATATATTTAAGTGAATGCATAAAAAGAGGTTGTCCCAAATCCAAATAAATTATAATCACTGGGGCTGGGTGTGGTGGCCCACACCTTTAATCCCAGCACTCTGGAAGCTGAGGCAGTTGGGTTGAGTTGAGTTCAAGGCCAGCCTGGTCTACAAAGTAAGTTCCAGGACAACCAATGGTACACAGAGAATCCCTATCTCAAATAACAACAACAACAAAATGATAAGCATTAAAAGCACCATAGTTTTTTAGAATTCACAGGGACATAGAGGAACCCTAATTGCATATTGTAGTTGGTTGTTTTTACTGTTTTACTTTTTTGGCTTTCTGGTGGGGGGACATGTCTACCACCCAGCTCCCAAATAAACATACATGGAGATTTCATTCTTACTTATAAATGCCCATCTTTAGCTTGGCTTGTTTCTTGCCAGATTTTCTTAAATTATTTCATCTACCTTTTCCTCTGGGCTTTTACTTCTGTCTACTTCTGTGCATATTTATTTCCCTTCTTACTCCATATCTGGCAGTGTGGATGGATGACTGTTCTGTTCTTTTCTCTCTGCTAGATTCTTTCTTGCTTCTCAATCTCCTTTTTCTTCCTTTCATTTATTCCTTCTGCCTTTCGTGCACACATATCCTTTCTCCTGCCTTGCTATTGGCTGGCTGTTAAGCATTTTATTAGACCCTCAAATGTTTTAGGCAGGCAAAGTATCACAGCTTCACTGAGATAAATAAATGTTATATTAAAGAATGCAATACATCTTTGTACCATTACACAAATGTTCCATAGCATAAAGAAACACAATAAACCTTAAAATAATATTTCACAACATCATATCTTTAAAATAAATTAGCCACTCTAAAATACTAACATATGATATGATTTCTATTGTATGACATGAGTTTATGATCACAGAAAAGGCAGAACTCTGAAGAAAATTAAAATGTTATTTGTGGGGCTTAAACAAAGTACGTAAGATTTGTAGGGCAGTGAATTGTCCTGCATTATACTATGAAAGTAGCCTTAATAAGTTATCAAAACTTGTATACTTATCTACAACACATAAGACATACAACACATAAAAAACTTATGAAAAGTGTGAAATATAAATGATTGTAACATGACAAAATAGACATGTCTAAAAAACTGTTCTTCCTTTCCTGCTAAGTGAACCTAACTCTTTAAATAATGTCTTTTTAAAAGATCAAAGAATTCTTTCAAAATGATACCAATATTTCTAA
The DNA here is from genome assembly GCA_004025045.1 of Sigmodon hispidus. Taxonomy (NCBI): domain Eukaryota; kingdom Metazoa; phylum Chordata; class Mammalia; order Rodentia; family Cricetidae; genus Sigmodon; species Sigmodon hispidus. The sequence goes on along the minus strand of PVIH01030895.1, from coordinate 7,845 downwards.
TACTGCCCACCATGAAAATAAAAATAGTACAATGATGAACTTTCTCTGGGTCTTCATATTGTATTTCCTAATGTGGTAAAAGTCATTTAAAAAAAAATTTCTACTTACTGACATTACATTCGTAAGTTATGAACTCTTCAGAAAACAAACAGAAATGGAAAATAACTGGACTAATTGTTTACTGTTTTCTTGCCTCCTCTCTCTTCAGTGAAATCTGAATTCTTGGGTTGTCTTTCCCAGAAGCAGGTAGGAAATTCTGGGTTAACAACTAAGAGCGGCTTATTTCTGCAGTTGGGGAGAGCTGGGAATTATACAAACAGGCCTAGATGAGATGTCCATGCTTCAAAAAAGTGGGCAATTAAAAATTTGTCTATAAATTAGTACAACTTCTAGGACCTAAAAGAACTACACTCATTTGAAGAATACCCCAGATGGCACCTGCTGGAGACACTTCACCTCTCCCCAGCCCTGAAGGACTAACACTGAATTGAGACGTAGAAATAGAATGAAGAAATGGTAAACACTTGAAATCCCATGGATTTGTAACTCATAAAATAATCACATGGTTTGCCCTTTAAATTTATTTATTTAACAATCTTTACATCATAATTTGCAAGAAGAGTCTTTAGATTTTTAATTTTCATGAATGAATGACTTTGCAGAGTCATCTGGTCTCATCACAGAACTCCTAATGTTAAATCTAAAACAATGTGGCTGGGTTTACTTGTATAGAAAACAAAGTTCAGGTTGAAACCTGTGGCCTTAGAACTCGGTAATCTGTCCTGACTCATATAAGGTACTTCTGGTGGCTCTCTGCTGTCCTATGGATCTTTGGTTGCTCCTAGAGCAGCCTACAAAGGGAGGTATTCATTCTAACAGATTGCTGCATGTTCACTGTGGATTTATTAGTTACAGTGAACAGCAGAAATTACAACAGGTGGCAGATTTGTGAAAGGAGAAGGCTTTTTAGACCTAGAACATAATGTGGAAGCACATTCAAGAATGTTTTGGGATAAAATAATTATACTCAATAATTTTTATTATCAACTTGACATAATCTAGATTTTCTAGGAAGAGGAATCCTCAGTTGAAGAATTACTTTGATCAAATTGGCTTGTGGCCATATCTGTGAGAGCTTGTTTAGACTGATGACTGACAGCGGGGTCTAGATCATGTGAGGAGGGCATCATCTATAGATATGTGGGTCTGACTGTATAAGAAAGCTAGCAGAAAGTGAGGCAGCGTGTAACTCAGGAAGCACCATTCCTCCATGATTTCTCTTCAATATCTGCCCTGCCTTCCCCACGGTGGTAGACTGTGACACGTGAGTTGTATGTTGACTTTAACTTTTTCTCTCCTAAGGAAAGTTGGCTGAGTGTTTGATCACAGAAAGAGAAACAAGACTAGAAGAACAACAGTGACCTACGAGTGGCCTCCATCTGATGCAGTGAACGGAGGAATGGGGATGGCAATCTATAGACTTTATTCCAAAGCCACAAAAAGTTAAACAGCATCAGAGGTCACAAAGGTGTGATAGGTCTGCTGAAATCAGAGAGTCACCAAGAAAAAGAAGTCTGAGGTACCTGGTTCCCACATTGGCTATCAGCAGAAGAACCGTAAGCAGAAGCCATGTTAAAAGGTAATCCAGGAATCTGTGGTCAAGAGATTAACAGTTCTTACACAAGACTAGATCACATTTCTTATAAATCTCAATCTAGCTGGGCCTTTGGAAAAGCCAAGCACCTTTCTACCATGAACAGCCAATGGAGAAGACTTCCCTCTTTTTATACTTGTTGCTATAGGGGGTTATGTCTGAAAGCCATGTCGAGAAGGAACAAATTGTTTAAAACTGAACTGGTTAAAGATGGGGTGACAGGGAACAGTTATAAACCTGAAAACCAGAAGTTAGCACTTTCTTCCCTGTTTGCGGGGATGGCAGCCTGTGGTTGTTGTGGATTGGGAGAGGAGTGGACGGACCTAGGTACCTTGGGACATTCAACAGATAAGAAGCATGAATTGTGAAGGTCTTGCTTGTTTATGATCTTACTTGTTTGGCTTTGAAAGGATAACTGGAATGGAGACTGATGCCCCAAACAAAAGTGATCAGTAGCTTCAGAAGGGTATACAGTTTTTCACTCTGGGATGAAAACTCCAAAGAAAGGTGCAGCGGACCTGACTTCCCACCACCATCTCACTTGACACATTGGACACTGTAATCAGCAAGATCAGAGAGATTAGGAGAGGTCTTCTAGTGATGGATCTGTGTAGCACCTGCCTGATCCATACTCAAACACTGGAGGATCATCTCATGGCTTTGATATTAAGTATCACAACATGTACAAACTGTTGAGTGAGAGGAAAATATCTGGTCCTCTAGATGCAAGGTTTAAGGGTTTTAAAAACTTGTCCTGGTATGGAAATGATGGAAAAACACACACAAATAGCATCATTGCTCAGCAACTTCCTGAGGCAAACCAGTTCTGGGCACAGTGCAGCCTAGACCATTCTGAAGGAGAACTTGCCATCAACTGTAGCAGGCAGTAGTTGGTGGGCTCTAGGATTAGAGAATTCAGAAGTAATCTACTGCATTCTCTGTTTTGTTTTTTTATGTGTTAGGATATAATTGTTATCTGGTTTTAATTTTGTTTAGGTTTTTATTTTTGCCTTGAATGGTTTTGCCTTTACTATATTATTTTTATTATTTATTTTATTTTGATGCAACTCACAAGGTTTCAAAATTTTCATATATCTAAATAATTTTGTTTAAAGATTTTTTTCTCTGCAGAACAGTTGATTTTTATCTGCTCCCCTTTTCTATACCTCTGAATACCATCATATTCACACCAGGTTCTGTTTTATTTAGCCTAGATTCTTCTTTCCCTTTTCACTTATGTTGCCCATTCCTTTATTTTGTGTGATGAAGGTTTTATTTTTACTGTATGCAATTCTGAAATTGCAAAGTGCCCTCCACAGTAGCGTCTTTTCAATCATTTTTGATGGTATAGTGGAGTCTTTGGCTTGACTCTATTTAAAATGTATATCTAATTTGTTTTGGGTTATTGATTTTGCTGGAACAATTATGGACTTTCCACTCTTTAAGTTTTAATGGGACTTGATCTCATCTGGCAAGGCTAATCATCAGGACAACTCCCAAATATGGAACTGGAAAGATGGCTCTGTGGAGAAAGCCCTTGATGAGCAAGTGTGAAGACCTCCATTTGAATCCCTGTATTTTATCATATTCTTTATCATTTCATTTTTATCCTCAGAACTCCCATAAAAGATAAACACATTGGCATGAGCTTCTACAGACCTGGCTCTTATGTGGGAAGATGAGGATTGAGATGTAGACACACACACACACACACACACACACACACACACACACACACACACGCAATTCACATACACCAGGTGAGATATTTATTTCGAATACTGCACAAATTGCAACACAGAACTACAAGAAACATGAAAAACCCAGGAAATAAGACTACTCTAGAGAAGGCAATTTAAGTATAGAATTCAAAGATCAGAAATATAAAAGACAGCAGGTGTATACTTTGAAAGTTTTCTTGTGAAATGATCTGTTTTCAAAGGGAACACAAATGAACAGATGAGTGAGGTAACACAAGACCTAGAGACGAAACAGCCACCTGGGTGGAAAAGTTAGCCACTAGGACATGAAATAAATAACTAGAATGAAAAAGTCTACAAAAGGCATGAAGAACTCAACAATGAATTTCAATTTTGACAAAAGAGTAGAAATGAGACTGTACATTCTAGTCTTTCCCTTTCTCATCTGTAACCTTTCTCTCTATCTTGCTTTAATTAACAATCATGTATACATACCTGGCTAAGTTCCTTCTCCTCTCAGAACCCAGACATGTGTCATATCTGGAATAGTGAACATAAATGCCACTCATTGAGAAAAGGGAATGAGATTGGAAGATGAGCAGTATTTTGTGCCTTCTCTTGGGCAGTTTTCTTTTGGTTAGTTTGATATATCCACCTTCAATATAATGGTTTTTGTTTTATCACTTATATTTTATTTTGTTAAACCTGCAGGGAGAGGGAAATCAATTTTGTCCAATTGATTGACAGTAAGTATTAACTATGCCAGAGCAGGTCTCACGTTCAGGAGTAGTTGACTGACAGATAGTGAACCACATAATATTTTGTGTGTACTTTTATTTGGATGCAGTTTGACGCTTTGTTTTTTTCTTTGGGACATAGTTTTGTTTTGTTTTCTTTGTTTTGTTGTTCTATTGAGCTTTTTTTTTTTTTTTTTTTAAGAAAGAACTTGATATTGGAATGACTAGGAAGGAGACAAAGATCTGAAAGGATTTGGGGGAAGGGAAGAATATGGTCAAAAATATTTAAATTTTAATCTTTATTTAGATAATAAAATATTTAAAAATTGAAACAATGAATAAAATATTCCCATTAGGATGAAGTTTGAATTCCTTATTATAGTAAAAGACACACAAACATGTGTGTCTGTTTTCTTGCTTTCCCTTATTTTCTCACATCGATTGTATCTAGAATATGCTTTCTCTTTGCACCCTACATACATGGCAGCACTAAGTAGTCTCAAGGGTAAGTTGAAAAGAAAGAATAGTGGGAAGAAAAAGAAGAGGAACTGGAGGAGTAGGGTGGGAGTAGATTTGATCAAAGCATATTGCGTGCCATGTATAAGACCCCCGAACCATCAAAAAATGTATTTAAACGCTAAAATTAATAAATAAAAATACAATATTAAAAATAAATAACAATACCAAAATTTTGTTAAAATATTAAGGAGCCAGTTAGATGGGTTAAATACATTTTAAATTCATTTGATCATATTCTTTCCCTCTCCCTATGTGCTTCTGGATCTTCTCCCTCCTCATTACCCACCCAACTTTAAGATTTTCTCAACAATCCAAAACACAGTACAAGAACAAATCACTCTAAAACTGAGAAAACAAAATAAAACCACACCCATCTCCCCCAAACCCACAAAACTGTCCCACAAGGACTGTGGGGTTCATTAAATGTTGGTTAACTACTTCTGAACATGAGTCCTGTCCTGGTTTGGTTGTTATACCTAGTTTCACTCCATTAATAAAAAGAAAAAAAGAAAAAAACTTGATTTTTCTCTCCCAGATGATATAAGGGACAGTTCCATTGTTAACTTTTACCCTACGGGCTAAGTTTCAATCTTTATTATTTTTAAAAAATATAAGAAAGTAAAATATAATAAGATAAAGCAAAAACTTGAAAAAACCACATAATAGGGAGACAGAGTTCGAAGTGGTCATTTCTTGTCACCAAATAAAGCTTCCAGTTCTAGGATTGTATCGTATTGTATTTAATTGAGTTGTTGGCTAAAAGAGACCCACTGAATCATCAAACAATCTAGGCTATTGCCAAGACAATAGGTTACTCTCCACAATCTGATAACAAGACCCCATTGCTGAAGATAATACCTATACAGCTCATTAAAGGTGAAGTTAAGTCAATGCCTACATACAAGTTTTCACCCCTAATTTCTATCACATTTAGTACAAGAATGTACTCTGCATACTCTCAAAAGAGAAATGATAAGATCTCCCCAATTTATTTATGTAGGTGCTTAAAGCTATGAATGTTCCTCGTAGCATTACTTTCATTGTGTTCGTTAAGTTTGGGTGTGTTGTGAATTTATTTTCAATGAATTCTTTACTAAAAACTAAAAGCAAACTGGAAAGCTCTAGAGCAAGCAGAATCAAGCTCATTCAAAAGGAGTAAATAGCAGAAATCAATCATGCTCAAGACTAAAATTAATAAAATAGAAATAAAGAGAACAATAGAAAAAAATCAATAAAACAAAGAGTTGATTCTTTGAGAACATCAGCAAGATAGACAAAACCTTATCCATCCTAACTAAAAGACACAGGAGGAATAGTCAAATTAACAAAATCAGAAACAAAAGAGAGGACACAACAACAGAAGAAATCTAAAGAACCACTATTAGGTCATACTTCAAAAACTTATACACAAACAAAGTTAGAAAATCAAAGGAAATGGATAATTGTCTCCATAGATACCACTTACCAAAGTTAAGCCAAAATCAGATAAACAGTTTATATAATCCTATAGTGCCAAAGAAAATAAAAGTAGTCATTAAGAGTCTCCCAACCAAAAAAACCCTAGAGCTAGATGATTTTAGCACAAAATTCTACAAGACTTTCAAAGAAGAGCTAAAACCATTACTCCTCAAATTATTCCACAAAATAGAAACAGAAGGAACATTGCCGAATTTATTTTAGGAGACCACAATAACCCTGAAACACAAGCCATACTAAGATTCAACAAAGAAAAAGAATTGTAGACCAATTTTCCTTGTGAACATTGATGGAAAAATACTTAATAAGATACTTGCAAACTGAATCCATATTAAAAAGATATCCACCATGATCTCTAGGCTTCAACCTAGAGATGCAGGGATGGTAAACATGAAAATCTGTTAATGTAATCCACCATATAAGCAAATGAAAGAAAAAAAATCACACAATGACCTCATTAGATACTGAAAAACCGTTTGACAAAATCCAATACACTTTCATGATGAAGGTCTTATGGAGATCAGGGATACAAGGGGCTTACTCAAACATAATAAAAGCAACATATAGCCCTATAGCCAACATCAAATTACTACGGAGAAAATTAAAGCATCTCCACTAAAATTAGGACTGAGAATAGGCTGCCCACTCTCTCTATATATCTATTTAATATAGTAATTGAAGTTCTGGCTGGAGCAATACAACAACTTTAAGGAGATCAAGGGGATACAAATTGGAAAAGATTAAGGCAAAATAGCACTTATGCTGTTCTTATGATGATAGTATAACATAGTAATTAAAAAACTGAAACTCCTACAGCTGATAAACAGCTTTAATGAAGTGGTTGGATACAAGATTCACTCCAAAAAAAAAAAAAAAAAAAAAATCAGTAGCCCTCCTATACATAAGTAACAAATTAACTGGGAAGAAATCAGGGAAGCAACATCCTTTATAATAGCCACAAATAACATAAAATAGCTTGGGATAACTCTGTACTTGCAAATGAAAGATTTGGTCTATGCTTACACAGTATGGTTACATAGTTTGATGTTCTTGTGGAAGTCCTAACAGTTGAAGTTGGGAGTATCTCTGGTGCTTTTTCCTGAGCTTGGGACCCTTTTCTTCTTACTGGGTTGCCTCATCACATTCAGCCATGATTCAGACTTTGTGCCTAGTGCTACTATAACCTACTTGTTATGCCATTTTCAGGTCATATGCCTGGGGGAACTGATCTTTTGAAAAAAAATGGGAGGAGTGGATGTTGGGAGGGAGGAGACAAGGTAGAGGAACTGGGAGGTGGGAAGGATTGGGAAGAGCAGAGGTAAGGGAAACTTCAGGCTGGATGTAACATACGCATGTTGTAGAAGATTTCTGGGCCTGTATGGGCCAGAGGTTTGGACCTTGCCCGCGGTGCTTTTGTCCCCCAAAGAAATGAATCAGACGCTTATATTAACTTCATACTGTTTGGCCCATGTCTCAAGCACATTACTAGCTAGCTCTTTCATCTTAATTTAACCCATTTCTTTTTTTTTTTTATTGGTCTTTTATATTTATTTAGGTTTCTTTTTTTTTCCTTCTTTATTTTGTATTTATCAAAAAAAAACAGTAAAAAGAATTTAAAATGCAGAAGAGTTAACAATAACTATACAGAGGATAAGAATCATAAGCATGGCTTATCAAGGGTAGAAATACAAATAAGATTGCTACACATATATTTTCTTTGTGTTCAGCTTTCCCTATATATCCTTATTCAAGGTCTCTT
>PVIH01030894.1:0-11560 GCA_004025045.1 Sigmodon hispidus | reverse complement strand
TGAGTTATGGCTTTTTTAGTTTTACTATTTTCTTTGACTGATATATCTATTTGAGCTACTGAGTCTTCCACTTCAGAGATTCTATCTTCCATCTCTTGAACTCTGTTTGTTATGCTTGTATCTGTGGTTCCAGCTTTTTTCTTCAGATTTTCTATTTCCATCTTTGCCTCATTTTGTGCCTTTTTTATTGCTTCTATTTTAGCTTTTAGTTCCTGGCATGTTTCTTTCATAGACTTGTTCATCTCTTCCAATTTTTTGTTTGTATTTTCTTCTATTTCTTTAAGGCTATTTTTCATATCTTCTTTGAGAGCTTCGATGATCATCAAAAAGGAATTTTTAGTGTTACTTCCTTCTGTTTCCTCTTCATTGCTCAGTTCAGGTCTTGTATTTGTAAGATCGCCACTTTCTTCTGGAGATACCTTGTTGTTCTTTGTATTATTATGTAAGTTTTTGCACTGACGTTTGCCCATGGCTTCAGTGGTTCACGATTAGGTGGCTCCTGGTGAGTTGTGGCACTCAGGCTTTCTGCCTCCTGTCACCCTTCTGGGCGGGGTCTGAGTCTGTCCTTCAGGGACCCCAGTTGTTATCTTTTCGCTCAATTGGAGGTGGAGGTGGGTAGCCATGCAAATTCCCTCAGCAGTAGCTGTGGGTATGGTGACAGGCAGACTTTATCTGCACCTGCTTCAGAATGAGCTAGGACTCACTCTGCAGACAGCACCCAGTCCCGGAAGCAGAACCGGAACCGATGGGAGCTCAACTCTCCCTCCCTGGCTGGGATATAGGTGCTTGGGCCTGGTGACTACTCCTCACCTCTGGGTGGGGTCTGAGTCTGTCCTTCGGGGACCCCAGTAGTTATCTGTTTGCTCAGTTGGAGGTGGAGGTGGGTATCCGTGCAAATTCCCTCAGCAGCAGCTCTGGGCGGGGTCTGAGTCTGTCCTTCAGGGACCCCAGTCTTTATCTGTTTGCTCAGTTGGAGGTGGAGGTGGGTAGCCATGCAAATTCCCTCAGCAGCAGCTGTAGGTATGGTGACAGGCAGACTTTATCTGCGCCTGCTATAGAGTGTGCTGGGACTCACTCTGCAGACAGCACCCAGTCCCAGCTTCAAGATATTTCTTAAGACCAGCATTAAAAATGAAGATTCACAGTTTATCTTCCCAGACTTATTATGTCATGTCTATGTGTTTAGCACATCATGTGTGTTTATAGCTCTTTGCTCAACAGCTAACAGGCTCCACTTTGTCCATCTTGAGGTCAGACTTATGTTCTTATTGTCTGACTTGGGCTTATGTAACTTGAAATAAACTACAGCAAGGTGACATACAATTTAAAATACTATTTCAGTACTACTTTAAAATTCAGGTTTGCTGAGTACTGTTTTTCTAAACCAATTATCTTAAGCACTTTTAACATATATTTGGAGGTTGAGTACTATATTAACTTCTTCCTTCCTACTGTGGCCAAAGATCTAAATACAACTTAAGAAACAGAGGATTTGTTCTGGCTCACAATTCAAGAGTACAGTCCATCGTAGCAGAGAGAGCACAGCAGTAGGAGTTTGAGATACCAAGACACTGCATCCACCTTCAGGAGAAGAAGTGAATTTTCAGCCCCCTTTACGTTTTACTTTACTTTTATCTAGGACTCCAAACCATGAAATAGTGTCACACAGGGTAAGTAGGTCCCCCCCCCCACCTTGTTGTAGTTATGGTTATCATTGCTTGGTGAAACATCACAATCAAAGCAACTGGGGGAGTGTATTTAGCTTACTCTTCCAAACCATTGTTCATCATCTAAGGAAGTCAGGACAGGAACTCACACAGGACAGGAACCTGGAGGCAGGAGCTGATACAGAGGCAATGGTGGGGGGCAGCTTACCAGGTTGCTATCAGAAATTGCTCACTCTGTTTTCCTGTAAAACCCAGGATTACCAGTCCACAAAGGCACCACCCACAGTGGTATGGGCTCTCCTCCCATAAATCACTAATTTAAAAAATGTCGCCATACAGGCCTGCCTACAGCCTGATCTTTTGTTGTTACTTGTTTTGGGGTTTTTTTTTTTTTTTTTGGTTTTTTTTTTTTTTTTTTTTTTTTTTTTTTTTTTTTTTTTTTTTTTTTTTTTTTTTTTTTTTTTTTTTTTTTTTTTTTTTTTTTTTTTTTTTTTTTGGTTTTTTTGAAACAGGGTTTCTCTGTGTCCTGAATGTCCTGTAGCTTGTTCTGTACAGCAGGCTGGCCTCAAACTCACAGAGCCCTATCTGCTACTCTTTTCCAAGTGCTGGAATGAAAGAGGCTCACCACCACTGCCCAGCTCTACAGCCGGATATTATGGAGGCATTTTCTTAACTGATCTGTTAACTCCTCTCTGATGACTTTAGCTAATGTCAAATTGCCGCAGAAACTTTCCAGCACAGACCTCAATGAATCCTAGCTAGGTAATTCCTCACAGGCATATCGCAGAGCTTCTCTTTTAGGTGATTCTTGATCTCAACAAGTTGGCAACATTAACAATAATAACTATATTTCTTTTTCTTGAGTGTGCCTTCCTTTGGGACCAGTAACCAGAAGAGATTGTGAGCCACTGGGCCTGGCTAGAGCATCTGAGACCTCAAAGCCCATCCCCAGTGACATACTTCATCCACCAAGGCCACACCTCCTCATAGTGCTATTCTCTATGAACCTACGGGAGCCATTTTCATTCAAATCACTGCAAATAGTAATTTAGTGGCTTAGTGGGCAATGGTGCTTATTGGCATACGTGATGACCTGAATTCGGTCTCCAGAACATAGAACTGGAAGGAGAGAAGGTGTAGTGGGATTAGGCATTATTGAGGGAGTTGGCATCATCACAGCATGGGATAGTTCCATTCTCCAAAAATTGCCTTAAAATTCAATTTACATATGTGTCTGTATTCCCTTAATAAATATTAATTCTTCATATGATCAATTACAAATCAATAACCTTAAAATAAGAATTAATGCATAAGAGTTGTTCTCTGATGCCATGGCATGTATACTCTATACACACAAACACATTAAATAAGTGTAATTTTTTAATTGTTATTCCTTGCATATTACTAATGGATTCAAATAATAGTAAACTAGATCAGTGAAGTCATTTTTTCCCCATTACTATTTGCAGTGATTTGAATGAAAATGGCTCCCGTAGGTTCATAGAGAGTAGCACTATGAGGAGGTGTGGCCTTGGTGGCTGAAGTATGTCACTGGGGATGGGCTTTGAGGTCTCAGACGCTCGAGCCAGGCCCGGTGGCTCACAATCTCTTCCTGATGCCTGTTCATCCAGATGTAGAACTCTCAGCTCCTCCAGCACCATGTCTATCTACGTGCCGCCATGCTTCCCACCATGATGATGATGGACTAAACCTCTGTACTGTAAACAATTAAATGTTTTTTCTTATAAGAGTTGCCCTGGTCATTGTGTCTCTTCACAGTAATAAAAGCCCTAACAAGACACTATTCAATTTTATATTGCTTATTTTGAAAATAATATTTCAATTTTTCAATTATATATGGAAATTGCAATGCAGCAATTTTTTCTCTACAGAGAATAATAACCTACATTGTCAATTAAAATACTTGTTGGAGGTGAGTTATTCTATAGACCTATGCTTCAATAGCCAGGCAGTGTATACAGAAACAATCTATTTCAACTTATGAATTTCACTTTAGGACATGTGCTTCATTAATATTCAGTTAAACGCTTGGATTCAAGCTCTTGCTGGAAGGTCAGTCTTCAGCCGTTTTTCTCAGATTATTTATGGAGACACTCCAGTTCTTCATTCACTCTACCCACATTAGCTCTTGGCTTTCCTAAGCAATGACAAACTATGCCAACACAGAGAACTTTGCTTTAGAACATCTGGACATGATCCTGTAGTGACAGCCAACAGTTGAACTGTTTCTGCCCTTTCAAAGGTAAATCTGTTTTTGCTTCCAACTGGCAAGTTCCATTGAGTGAGTAATTAGCAGAGTTGCAGATTTTGAACAGCAGCAGTGGGTTTGACTTTCCAACACATCTTCCTTAAAACATTTTTTTTCCATTCTCAACAGGTCTGAAACCAAATCTCCATACCGACTTCATCAGGTCAAGTCAGAGCCAATGGCATATTCCTCTCCTTTTTAACTAATTTTTTAGCCAAATAGAAATAGCTTAGAACCTGACTGGCTCATCAGGTGAAGCACTTGCCACCCAACCCTGATGACCCTCATTCAGTCTCCAGAACCCACATAAAAGAGAAATGGAAAGAGAAAAACCAGGCCATGGCTTAGTATTCTAGTATCTCCTCCCTCCTCCTTGCCCTCCTTTTAAAAAAAAAATCTACAACAGCTTAGTCCAACATACCAAAGAATGCTTAGGATGAACTTTGCTTTTAAAATCTATCCAGCAAATTTACAGCCAGAAAAAAAAAAGAAAAAGAAAAAAAGTCTCCATGTCAAAACCAAAGAATTAAGTTAGACTAAAAGTTCTTTCACATCAAAGTCCCTTGTTGTACAGCCATTTCAAGGTTCTTAATATGGGCACACTCAATTAGTTTCAAGTGTCTGACCTTTAGGTGACACTAGACTCCTGTCCCAACAACATGTTCTGCTGGCACAGCATTCCTGACAGTCACCTGTCATACACCTATCATTTTGACAGTATCCCCTCCAGGACAGCCACCACCCTGCCCAGGCCTGTGTTCCCTAGCTCTGTGATAGCATACCTGAAAGGCCTATGAGATGAGGAAACTCAAGGACAGGAAGTACAGCATCCAGAAAAGAGAAACTGAGCTAGATGAAGGGCTCCACCAGGACATCACCCTTTTCAGGATCAGCTCAGAGCTTCAGTATCTGCATTCTCTGAGGCAGGGCAAGGAGCCTTATCCACATGACTACAGGCCCCATGAAATCCCTGGCTAACTTATAAGAAAACAAAGGTCAGTTGGAAAGGTAGTATTATACTAGACTGATTGAAATCTTGCTGTTACAGAGACAGGAATCCAGATAAGCATTTAAATGGGTATCTTGAAAAAGATGCATGAGAAGGAAAATGTCCTTTCCAAGGACACTTAACAATTCCTAAGTATACAGCGCTGGCACCCCAGGTGGTGAAGCTGGGGGTGGGGTGGTGAAGAGAGCAAATAAACCAGGCTAACACTGTAGAGTCCCCTTAACTCAGAGACTCTTTCCTAGAAGGTCCATTCTGATGCTTTGCTTTCCTTAGAAACTCTGAGAAACTCCTAGGATGGCTGAATGTACAGGAGTTGGATCCCACTGTCAGTCCCTGGTCACCTGCATTCTTTCTCTGAGACTGTCCGCAGCAGAGTAGTCAACACCCAGAATTATAATTCTCAGCATATTACCTGTGGGGGGAAAATGATGAATCCTTCTATGATAAAAGAAGTTTGTGATATTACCATGTGACTCTGGGAGTCTGATCATTAAATTTATTCTAAATGAGATAGAGGGGAATAACTTTAGTTCAAATTCTGAAGAATCCAGTTAAATCCACGATACCCTGTAGCAATCTGCTGAAGCCAATGTAGCTTTAAGATTTCATATGCCTCAATCTCCATTGCTGACATCCAAGTTCATATGCTTCTCAAATCTGTTTGAAGCCTCCCTAATGCTTTGAGTCTTAAGAGGTTTGTGAATGGGTAGGATTGAATTGCAAAATATTCTCCCCTAAAACATTTTTAAGCTAAAAAATAAAATGCAAGAATAGCCTAAAAGCAGAAGAACTAAAGTATACTATGATCCAAACCATGCCAAAAATGTGCTCTAAGGTATGGAATGGAGTTTTCAGTGAATGCCTTTAGATGAGGCAGATACCTCTCAGAATTCACCAGATCTACATCTCTACATACTAACTAAGCCACAGTTTACAACTGCTGTCTCTCTCAGAAGATGGTTATTCTTTGGCCATACAATTCATCCAAGTAGCATCCAATATGTCAGTCTCCTGGTTCTTGATGTAGCTAAGATTTCCTACCAGCTGAGGACATGGCTGGGTTGGTAAAGAGCTTGGTGTACAAGCACCAGGATCCGAATATTATCTGCAGAAGCCAAGCATGGTGGCACATACTTGTAATACATTGCTTGGGAAACAAATTACAAGCAGGTCACTGGAGCTCACTGGCCAGGTAGCCTAGCCATATCAATGAGTCCTAAGTTATTTGTTCTGGGAAACTACACTTGAGGCTGACTTCTGGCTTCCTCATGAATGCTCATTTGTGCACACCTGCATATAAATTTTTAAGATTGTTTTGTCAATAAGTAAACATTTTTCTCAAGACTTCAAATTATAGAACCATGACAATAGTGAGGACATAATAATGTAACTTTGCATGGATATTAAGTAAGCTTCTCATTTCCTTGCAGGTTTTGCCTATTATGGCTTTTTGTAAACCTATTTGCCTTAGGTCCCTATGTGCAGCTTGCTACAATGTGTCTTCCATCTCTCTCCTCACCCATCTCTTGACCAAGATAACTCATTTCCAGCCATTGTTTTCCTGGGAAATATTGCTCAATTATGGCAGCTTTCAATTCTTTATCCATCACAATTCACAGAGAGTAGGTTCTCTGTCTCTCTTTAATGAATTATTCAAAATAAGAAGGAACGAAAGAAAGGGTGCAGTTTAAGTGAATCACTGTGTTCCTGGGACTAAAGTGACAGTTTAACATTCAAGGAAATGAAAATATCTGACCACAATAACAGTCTTCACTCTTGGCCAGTTGGTCAATCTTGTAACTTTTTTTTATTGAGACAAATCTTAGGAAATCCATATGGAACAACTGTGTCAATTCTTCATCATTACTGGAAGTGGGTACTGCTCCTGGGAATGGCAGGTGGTATCTCTGAGTGTAAGAGATAATATATTTTCTTGCTGTTAAAGTATCTATTACCTAAGGATTGTCATGGCTGTTTAAACATTTACACTCAGTTGCTGGTGTATATCACCCATCTCCTATTGCATTCTATAGTATGAAAGAAAAGAAAATTCCTTTGTTTAAAAATTTTCCTCTGTGGTGATATATTGTATGTTTAATATAATCATCCTGGAATATCAGAGAACAGAGTTACCCACAGTCAAGCCATGAAGGTCAGAGAGTGGTGACCCATGCATTTAATCCCATCACTCAGGAGACAGAGAAAAGGCCTAACAGCCAACAATAACGGTTCATACTTTTAATCCTAACTCTCAAATTATGATACAGAGTTGAACTAGAAAGTGAAACAGCTGGGCGGAAAGATATATAAGTCAAGAGAAGGCAGAAATTCATTTATTATGTAGAAGTGACCAGCCAGACTGAAGACTGTTGAAAATAGCATTTACTCTGTTCAGCCTGAGAAGTTGGCTGGGTGAGAATTGACTGTGGTCTGTTTCCTGTCTCTGATATTCCAGCTTTTCCCCAATATCTGGCTCTGGCTTTTTATTATATGCTAACTAGAATTTGTACAATACTCCTCTCTTTCTGGAGGTAAAAAGTTTGACTTTGTCATAGAAGTAAGATGGTGTGAAACCAAAGTGAGACTTTTCAAATTCCTATTTTACAAGTTAAGCAGCATTTCCACACTGTTTACCCCAGAGAAATGTCTCAACTTTTCTTGAAAAAGTTAATGCTTTAAAAAAAAAAACTAAAAGAAAAACACAGTTACTGTTTTGCCATCCTGGTATGAAGGTATAATAGCTGGTGATCCCTATGCATGAAATTACAGTCCATGATTCCTGGCAATATTACATCCAGGTAACAAACCAAAAGAGGGAATCCAAGACCCCATCCCCAAGCTACTCCCCTGCTCTGTGCTCTAACAAGATCCCCAAACGACTGGAACACATATCATATTTTGAACAGCACTCCTGCACATCTCCATTGTGAAGCCCAGCTTCCTTCTCAAACTTCTGATGAGCAGGTATTATATACAAACAGAAACATCATCCATAATGTGCCATGCAGACCATGAGTCAAAACTTTAACTGGCTATTAAAGAATTTTTAGCTAAAAATAAATAAAATATATAAATAATTATGTAAAATGTATATATGGTTCTCCTTGCCTCCTGCCTCAAATAGACTCTTATAACCATTGAGAACCAATATAACTTCATCACTGAGTATGGTATAATTAGATTTTAATTGTATGTGTGATATATATAGTTTGCTCCCCTAAGGAAATCTTCTGTTTATTCGACTCCATTGTTTCAGGAGAAAGAGAGGCTCTCCTGCCAGCTCTGCATCCCATGAGCTTCGGCTCAGCCCTCTTCTGGTGATATGGCCCTTGAGGGTCTGGGTTTCTGTGCAGAGACTACCAGAGAGGGAACCGAGCTCCACACTTAGAAATAGCTCAGTGCTAAGTGACATGCAGGCTAAGTGACCGCGTTGGGTGTAGGTGGCACTTCATCTTCTTCCCTACCTTCGGGACTGTCCTCTCTCACTCTGTTCTGAAAAACTTGCAACTCCTTCACCTCACTATTCCAAGCTCTGGTCTCAATCCAGAAATTAAAAACAAATATACCTCTCACTGAGGTTCTTGGTATTTTTTATTCTATATATCAGTTTCTTAAGCTTAACAACAACAAAAACAAAAATGCTTTGTTATATAAGAAAACCACATATTTTAGAAGAAAGACTCTTGAACAGATAAAATAAATGTAAAATTCAGAATTTAAGATTTTTATTTGTATGTACGTATGCACGTCTGCCTGTGGCTATGTACACATAAGTCCAGGTGCCCACAGAGGACAGAATAGGTTGTCACATCCCGGGATATATAGCTACAGACAGTTGAGCTTCCAGGCCACAGTACTGGCAGTAAGCCCAACTTCTCTGCAAAAACAGTGTGTGCTCCTAAAGTCTGAGCCATCTCTCCAGCCCACAAAATACAGATTTGCGATTTTCACTCTTCCTCATTTCTACACCTTCTCTTCAGTGTTCACAACATTCCATTAATTCCTTCAAACATTTTTATAGCTGTATTTCCATTTACATAATAGATATAAGATTTTCCTCTTCCCTGCAAAGGTACAGAGCTTTCTCTTAAATGTTCATTTTAGCAAGCCCATGTTTATTCTGTCTTTCTCTTTCCATACTCCTTGTAGAACTGCATACACAGATTGGGGAGAGGGAGTGGGATATGGAGAGAGGGAGGAAGAGAGGGAGATGCAAGGGGAGGGGATGTAATACGATTGAAAGCAACTGAGCAGTGTTTTAAGTGGATGCTAGTTATGCCTCATTCTTTTCAACCTTCGTCAGGCCAGCTTTGGTGATGGCTGATGCATTGGTCACAATCCTAAAGTGAACGTGACATATGTGAATGCAGAAACTGAAAAGAGTGACTTCAACCCTAGGAAACTTTGAGATTTTTCTCCGAGGATGGCAGAGGCCACCCAGGCCAACACAATCCCTGTGCTTCTGAATGCAAATGCTTCTTGTCTTACACTGAGGTCGTGTCCCAACTTACAGAAATTGAGTTTCCTGAGCCAAAATGTTTTGAATACATCTAACCTTCTGGCTGCCATGGATTAGCTACACAGAAAACTGACCTCTTGGAGCTTCCTTCAGTGACTGAATTTCACATAAAGCACAGATTAGCTTGCCTATCTGTTATCTTTAAGAATGAGAATCATGTTCCAATAACCTCATAGCATGAGGTGAAATAAAACATGGTATGTGTAAGTAATATGCTATATGTATTTTATTTATTTCAATGGATACATAACTCTCCATTCCATGACAAAGCTATGATCCTTTTTTTTTGCTGAAAAAAATCATTTTATTTATATAATATTCTCTGAAAACTGTTATTCAGAGCATTACAAAATATTAAATTACGTTTTTAAAGGAAAAACAAGACTTTAGATAGTATATATATATATAAACAATGAATACATCTATAGAAATTTAAATAAATTTGTTAAATTTATTCCTTGATAATGTCACAAATACACACCAAATAAATATGCACATGTGAAATGTATTCTGATTACTGTCACCCCCCATGTCTCTCTAGTCTCTATTACTCAGCTATTTCCTGAAAGTCTCTTTCCCATATCCATGTCTTTTTATCTCATTTTGTGACCTGCTAAGATTAACCAGTGCTATCTATCAGTAAACAATCAAAGAAAATGTCTTCTTTATACTAGACTCTATCAGTAGCCCATATTTCAACTGGGAGTGATAGGTCCATATACGCCTTTTCCCGATCTGCAACCGACTTTTGACAGGCCTAGTCTTTATAGGTCCATTAGAGACAGACACTGAGATCATAATCACATTGCCTGTGCCATACTCAGAAGACAGCATTTACAGCCCTTTCCCATATCTTTCTTCTTTTTTCTGGCTGGGGGGCTATTTTTTGAAAAAAAAAAAAGTTTGTTTTCCATAACTACCACTACTCCCCCTCCCTCCCCCCCCCCCCGTCCTCTCCCAACCCCCCCCCCCCCCCCCCCCCCCCCCCCCCCGACCCCGCCTCGTTCCATCCCCTCACCTATTCCTCAGGGAGGGCAAGAAATCCTAAGGTGAGTTGGTTTGGTCCTGCATATCCAGTTGAGGTAGGACTTGGGCCCTTTCTCTTCTATCAAGGTGTTCCTCTGTAGGGAATGGGCTCCGAGAAGCCAGTTTATGCATCAGGAATAAACTCTGGTCCTACTGCAAGAGGTCCCACAAACTACCCATGCTGCTTGACTGGCATCTACATTCAGGAGGCTTTAGTTCCTTTCCAGTTGTAGTGATGCCATATTGATCTTTATGTTGCTGATGAATTTTTGCACTGGCATCTGCCTATCTCTTGCTCATATGGTTGTAAGCATTGTCTGTGTTTCTAGGAGCTGGTTTTTGTCTACTAGGTGCTCTTTGTGCAATTTGAGTTCTTGGAGAACTAGGAGACCACGGAGTCTGTGTTTCAGGGAGCAGTTGGAATCTGCAGCTGGATCTTGTGAAGGAGCTCTCCAGAGTGTGTGCCTCAGGAAGCCACACCCAAGGCTGTGTCTCGGGGAGCAGCTCTTGTGATGGAGCTCTCCAGAGGCTGTATCTCAGGAAAACAGATGTAACCGGAGCTCTTTTGCTAGGGCTCTCCAGAGACTATGGTCCCGGAAGCAGGTGAGGTTGGGGGAATGGGTGGGTTGAGGCTTATGGGTTAGAGAGTCCAATGAGGGGTGTTGATAGTCAGGCTTGCATGCAGGGGTCCTGCTTGCTTGCCTACAGCTGGAGCTGTGTTGGATTTTTAAGGAATGTTTTTGCCCTGTTTCAGAGACCTGGGGGCTATTGTAGCTGATCTGGCTGGCCAGCTGGGAGGAGGGTAACTCACCTTTCATTGATTGTTCTATTCTCTTTTTTTTTTTTTTTTTTTTTTTTGGTTTTTTTTTTCCTTCTTTATTTTGTATTTATCAAAAAAAACAGTAAAAAGAATTTAAAATGCAGAAGAGTTAACAATAACTATACAGAGGATAAGAATCATAAGCATGGCTTATCAAGGGTAGAAATACAAATAAGATTGTTACACATATATTTTCTTTGTGTTCAGCTTTCCCTATATATCCTTATTCAAGGTCTCTTCCCCCTCCCAA
>PVIH01030893.1:0-11552 GCA_004025045.1 Sigmodon hispidus | reverse complement strand
TTCATTTTTTTCCTTCTTTATTTTGTATTTATCAAAAAAAAACACAGTAAAAAGAATTTAAAATGTGGAAGAGTTAACAATAACTATACAGAGGATAAGAATGATAAGCATGGCTTATCAAGGGTAGAAATACAAATGAGATTGCTACACCTATATTTTCTTTGTGTTCATCTTTCCCTCTGAATTTTTTTTTCCATCCCTGTATATTCTTATTCAAGGTCTCTTCCCCCTCCCAACACATCTGGTCATTTTTTTCCTCTGCAACAACCACGGAACAGCTTGGGATCAGAAACACCCTGGACTGACCCTTTGGATCCCACTCCACCTAGAGGAACAAAAATATAATATTCTATACATAAGGTATATAAATAATTAATACCAATTTTTATTTTATTATATATTTCTTAATGTTGCTTTGAGAACTCATGCAATTCTAACAGCAATAAAACAAATACATGAAAGAAGATGTTTTAGTGTGATTTAAAACAAAAAGCAAAATTTAGGTGCTAGCACAATACAGCCCCAGTATTTATTAATGAGTATTAAGGAAATAAATTTGAATTGAAAAGAGGTTTTGAAGACATGAGGACCTGAATTTGTATCCTCAGTGGTCACATTAAAGGTAGATACAATGGCACATGTTAGTAAGACTGTAGGAAATTGTAAACTCTATGTCAAATGAGAGATTATGCCTCAAAGAAGGTGGAGAGGAATAAGGAAGATACTTGACATTACCCTCTACTCACTTCAGATGCCTACACAAGTGAA
The DNA here is from genome assembly GCA_004025045.1 of Sigmodon hispidus. Classification (NCBI taxonomy): domain Eukaryota; kingdom Metazoa; phylum Chordata; class Mammalia; order Rodentia; family Cricetidae; genus Sigmodon; species Sigmodon hispidus. Next base: position 10,784 of record PVIH01030893.1, on the reverse strand, counting down.
TGTGCTTCTGCATGTGCACTTCTAATATCTGTTGCACTTGTATGTGTGTATGCTAACATAAACACAGTGGTAAATTTTAGTTCTCAGATGTATCTGTATCATGTACATATTTCTTGAGTAATATAACTAAGAATGACTACTAATGATATTCTGTTATTCCCATAAATTAGTGAACTTCCTCTTGAAATAGATGGGAACCAATACAGAGAATGCCAACTGGACACTGTGCAGAGAGTGAGAGACCTTTGAACACTCAGAACTAAATATAATGTCTCTATTAAGTCTCCCCTCTCATGTTTCAGGGAGCAATACAGAAAAGGGCATAGAAATATTGTAAGAGCCAAAGGGGATAGATGACACCAATGAAACAGTCTCTTTCATACACAACAGGATTTACACACATATGAACTTGAAAAGACTGTATATCATTCATAGGGCCTGCATAGGTTTTAGCCAGATAGAGTTCTGACACTGAGAATGAGAACTGGACATGAGCTCACATCCCTAACCCAGAAGTTATATTTCCAATTTTCAGCTACTGTCAAAAAAAAAAAAAAGTTTTGCTTTTTTTTGTCCCCCTCAGGGACGGCTCACTGGATATACAAACAACACTTAATTAAGCACAGGCTCCAGACCAATCAGTGAATGACCAATATAAAATGAACTTAAGGCTAGTTTTACCACAACCCCTGAACAGTTTGGGATAAGAAGGAACTTACGAGAGACATCCTGCAATTCCCCTTGGAAGAGAAAATAGAGAAGATCTCCTTAGCTAATTGGGAGCATAAGGGGTTTCAACCAAGAAGGGGAGGGAACAAATTGTGAAAGCAGATGATTGAGTGAAAGGAGCAACAAAGAGGGAGGAAAAAAAAGGGAAAGATTAAGATCTTAATAGAGGAAACCAATGTGGGGTTGGAAAGAGACAGGCTGCTAGGGAAACTTCCAAGAACTCACAGGATGTCCTTGGCAAGGTTTCCAACAAATAGTGAAGGTGATTCATAGACAGGACTTCTTCTATGATCAAATGAATAACTAACCTAAGTGTCATCATAGAACCTACATCTAACAATGAATAGAGTTGGAGGCAAGAAACATATGCCTTAGCACTGGGCTGAGATCCCAATCCAGCCAAGAACAGGGGAGGTGAGTCTATATGTGCAAGGGGATAGGGATTACAAGAATAGTTCTCACAGTGATGGTTGGCTGGAGCTCTGGGGAGCTCACTGAATCAAGAACAGCCACTGGGGAACCATCGGTAAAAGGAACTAGGCCCTCCCAGAATAGGCAATTGTCTATTGACATGGGCAGTAAGTGGAACCTCCAGGGGAGTATTCAGACTGTGTTTCTGTGCATGTACTAGCACCTTGGAGTTCACTCCCTTCAGAGTAACACCTAACCCACTCTTGATATTAGGATGAGAAAATCGAACCTGCCTGGAGTGGATTTGCCATGCTTAGCTGACTCACCTTGGGACTTCTTGCCCTTGTAGAAGAGGGGCTAGGGGGCAGAGGAGGAAAAAGGTGAAGACAGACTGGGAGGGATTGGGAGGTAGCAAAGAGGGGGAGCAAGAGAATACATGGATAAAAAGACTTTATTTTATAAATAATTTTTTAAAAAAGACTGGTGTTATAGTTTTCTGACTCTCATTAGTTTTTTTGGACATTTTCTATCATTGTATTAATATTTTACTTGTGTGTTATTATTTCCAATTGTGTGGGCTTGAGTATATTATTTGTCTGTATGCGTCTGTCTTTCTGTTTTTGCATGTAAGTTTTGTTATTTTATTATATACATATGGCATATATAATATATGACAAATATTCATAAACTATATATGGTATACACAAACACACACACATGCATGGCAACATTTTTTTAAGAACAAAGAAAAAAGACATCTAGATAGATGTGTGCAAAGGTGGAAACAATCTGGAAAGAAATGAAAGACACATACTGCACAAATTTTCAAATAAAAGAAAAAGAAACAGTAAAATAAAGGACACAATATCTCATGACTTTTATTTATATAATTATTTTAGGTTAGGTGTTTCTGTAACATATACACTGTCATAATGTATTAGCTAAGGAAAAATATTAAAAATCCATTCTTGTAATTATAAAGATTGAGATGGGAAAATAATTATAAGGAATTGAAAGCAATGATGAAAAAAGTGAATTTATTAAAATATACTAACTACAAATATTGTTAGATGGGGACATATTGTTAAAAATGCAGAAAGCACAATAATCTTGAGGTGTGGACAAATTACCAGAATTCATATAATTTCCTATTGCAATTAATAAAGATAGACCTTTAGGAATGAAGTTTTACTTTCTTTTGAATGTATATAAAGATTCCTACAAACAGAATTCAAGAAGAAAGCTTTTGAAATTTTCACAATATTCCCTATTACTATTACTACCTTGGCAGAAACTATTAGTTTGGGAAAGAGAAATTCATGAACTTTCCCTTGGCTCTAAAATGCTGATTCACAGAGGTACTCTATTCCTGCTGAGAAAAATTTAGAAATAGTTTACACATATAGAAAGAAAATTGCCAATAGTAATCATTTTAGAGATGTGACTGGAAATGCCTTAGACTGCAAAAGAATTGATAATAGAATAGTTAAAGACTAGTAGTTTTGAGTAAATTTGGGTCTTTTACTTTGAGTATGTGTGACCTACAAATAAGTGCAGGGCATTTATTAGGAAGTGTTTGGACTTTCTGAATGCAATTTCATTTTCAGGCAGTCAGTGGAATATGTCTGTCTAAAGTGATGTCAACTCACTATATTAAATGTTATACTGTGCAAAGGAATAGCCAAACATTTTCATGCATGTGTTATCTTTTTTATATTCATTTCCTGAAACTCTACAGAGCTTTTATTAAGATATTAAAAGACTTTTAATTGAATGTATTACAAAGTAATATATAAACACTTTCTGGAAATGTGGCAGTTGTCTGTCTCATCACTCTCTGTACCCCCACAGCAATTCTCAGAGCACTGTGTTGCAGACACCAGTACACCTGATGGAAGCGTTCATTGTAAAGTATAACACTCTGATAAAAAGTATATTTTTTTTCTTGGAAAAAATCATCTACAGTGTTTTGAATGTTCACAGTTTGCACTTTTGTTAAAATTTTCTGGATGTAATTCATCCAGAATGATCGAACCAAAGGATACCTGAACTTCTCCAAAGAGAACACTGTGTAGGAAATAAAAATCAACTATTCAAAGATTTCTCCTTCAACTTTTCTTTCTAAATCCATACCCTTAATAAAAATAATGTCCATAAAAATAATGTCCAATGGGAGCCCTTGCATTTTCCTGTTATGATAAGCTTATGCCATAGTCTGACCTTCTCTCAGGAGATGGTTTGTGAATCAACCTACCTGCTCCTCTCATGCTGCACAGTGATAGTTGAAGTGATTAGACAACTATCTAATCTAGAAGACAGAAAGAATTTACAAAAGGAATAAATAAAAAAATTAATGGATCTTTCTGAAAAACTATCAGCATGTTTATACATTTCAATTTTCCTTCTGAACTTTAGCTTAAAATTTTAGAGCTGTTGCTGTTCTTCAGACAATAGGTGAAACCAAATGCTGACTCCACCATATTGTAGGAAGGAAGCACATGGGGAGTTGTGGTGAGGAGATGAATGAATCTTTCTGTCAAGGCTCAAACTAGAAAAAATACATTATAAAATCATCAAATTTAAAGTTTTAGTACTTTGTGATATATTTTTTGCATGGTCTCATCAATAGCAGCTTTCAACTACCAGAAAAAAAAAAATTTCTGATATTTAGAATTTCTGTGTCTTGAAAAGATTAATCTTTCTGAGTGAGTGAAACATAGCAGCGGGCTGCTGCTTCCTTTTATAAAAATTTCTATACAGTACATGCAAATTCCAAAAATAATTGCTTTTAGATTTAAAATACCAAATCATAGTTGACTGAAAGGAATCAATATTTTGCTTCTTTGCTATGGAGATAGAACAGCCTTGGTATTGGTACAGGTTTAATCACTTCAACTATCACTGTGCAGCATGAGAGGAGCAGGTAGGTTGATTCACAAACCATCTCCTGAGGGAAGGTCAGACTATGGCATAAGCTTATCACAGGAAAATGCAAGGGCTCCCATTGGACATTATTTTTATGCATAGAAAATTGAACTAAGTTGTCAAATAATCCCTTCTCCTTGTCACAATAGCATGAAAATGTGATGGCTGAAAACTCATTCATTTTTAATCAATTCCAAAGGAACTGTGTCTCAAAGAAAACTAGTTTTAGGATTCACATTTCAAAATAGATTTAAATTTCTACCAAAGCTTCACCATGTTTCCCCAATGAAGACTCTAAGGAAATCGGCAAACAGCCATGATAATTATAACCATGATAACATTTCTACTGCATCAGATGAAGCTTCTGTTAATAAAATATACTCATAAATATGTCAAAAATTTTCTCCTCTTTGTAGAGCATATGTTAATGGGCCTTTGTGCCCAATTATTTTTCTTCAGAACATTAGAATTATGCATACCACTGCAGAGTCTCACAGTAACCAAATAATATATTTCAGAAAGCCTTCTAAGGCCAGCCCCAAGAAAACACTCATACATGTAGGCTATCTATACATAATGTCCTGTTTCCTGCAAAGCAATATAATACAAAGCTCACCTGTAGACTTTTGGATCTAAAGTGCATGCTGGGCTTTTATAAGGAGGAGTCCAGAGTCATTGTCTTTTTATGACTAGCATAAGATCTGTCTCTTGTCAGTCTGAACCGCAAGCATACCTTTTCCCATAAATCTTGAAGATATGCACTTTAGACTGATATTCTCCAGTTTCATCATTCTAAAGAATTATTTAGGGTTCTTTCCAAATGAAAATTCCTTTAGTGTTATTCATTCTTGGACACATACACACACACACACAAGAATTTTCAGAAAGGATAAAGGAAGTCTAAATCATTAAAGATGATTTTTACAGAAAAAAAATTTGTGTGAAATTCATGTTAAATATTGAACCTTTTCCACCTTATGTAGTTCAGCTGTAACCAAAGTAAAAAGATTAAAAAACAAGTGAGAATGTAATGTGACATATAACTAATCTTTTAATATTTTCATAATAAATTATAAGATGATAAGAAAGACATTTATATACTAATTTCACATTCAGACATTATGAAATTTAGAATAGAACCTTAACATCACAAAAAAGCAATATTTACAGGTATAATGAATGCATGGTGCTGTAATTCCAGCCCTTAGGAAAATGAGACAGGAGAGTAGATAATTTGAAGCCAGTCTAAACAACAAAATAAGACCCTGTATTAAAGAAGCAGAAGAAAATCAGGAGGGAGGAGCTGGAAGGAAAGGAGGAATGGAGAGGAAGAAAAGAAGGAGGAGGAGAAGAGGTAAGAAAGGAAGAAAAGAAAAAAATAGAAAGAAGCCTATACCCATATTTATAAGGATTGCCTTAAAACAATTTTTATGTACTTGATTTAACAGTATTGGCTCTAATTTCAAAGGACCATTGACGAAGTTGTTTACAAATATAAACATGCAGGCAATGTACATAGTACTTGATACGTGTCTTAGCAAAGTTTCCAATTTTGAAAATGCAAATGTTTAAAAAACACGAAAATAAGAAATTTTAAGTTCTGCCATCAGAGATGCTTCTTGTGCCAGCACTAGGGCATGTGTAAGTCAGTGAAGATTCCACTAGTCAAAGCATTCTTCAGAGTCAGTGCAAACGCCACTATCTTACAAATCTCCAACTCTTTCCTTTCAATTAAGGCAAACTCTATTTGTTCATAGTTCTTGAAAACATAAATACAAGTAACATTATAAGACTAAACAGATTTTACCTATATATTCAGGAATATATGTGTTTATATATGTTTGTATGTATATTATATATATATATAAATGTACATGTGTATATATACATATTTTGGGTAAAAAAATCCAGGAAAACAATACCATGATCTTGAAAGAGAACAAGGAAAGGTTATAGAGTATTTGGAAGGAGGAAAGGGAAGGGGAAATGATGTAAATATAATCTCAAAAGATAAATATGTGAGACAGAATGTGTTTGTTATTATGGCTGCATAAGAAACATGAGTCCTAAAACAACTGGTTAAATTTAAAAAAATTAAATAAATATATGCAGGTTTCCAGGAAATACAGTATTTTGAATTATTATAATTTAAAAATCACCTATTGCCCATGCAATAACAGAGAGACTAGGAATGTGGAGTTGCTCTTTGCCCCATGTGTGGAGACAGAATAGGTAAACAATAAACATTAACTAAATATTCTCAAGAGAATTTCACTTTAGAGATTCTACCTATTCCAGAAATCTAGCCAAGCAACTTAATCTTAGCTATGGTTATTTTGCTCTTGATGCCATCCTTTCCAATGTCCATTTTACAGCTTCAGGCAACTGAGACAGACCATTTACTTTTCAATACCCTGAAAAAAAACTGTTTACCCTGCCAGCATTCATGCATGTGCAAATTTAGTTTAGTTAAGGCTTCAAGACAGAATGATTCTAATTAGGCTGCTTTTCCTAAATGTTTCTTATACAATATTGTTAAATATATTTTAAAATAGTGAATATTTTTTATTTTTTATTATCATTTTGTGTTTACTTGCTTACATGCATGTCTGTGCACCACATGTGTATCTGTACCTGCAGAGCCATATTTTTCATGCAGTTTCTCTGGTTCAGAGATTACTGTATCTTTGGTCTATTTTCTTCTTTGGAAAATCCATTAGCTGTGTTTAAATACCTTTCAGAAACCATCTGTTCTTCTCCTCTGTACTCCATAACCTCTTTTTTATACAGATTGTTTAGCTCATACAATTAACCTAAAATCTTGCAGTTTTGTCTGACTGTGAGAACTGAAAAGATTTCAGTATTTTTTGAAAGCAATGGTTTTAAAGCTCCTACAAAAATTAATTAGATTATATTATGTTCTGTTTTATTCTATTTTGGAGTCTGTGTTAAATTTTAAACTGTATAATATGAACAATAAAAAACAATTTGATGTATTGATGCTAGAACAAAGAACCCACAAGATGTGAATGGCTGCATAGTGTATATGAAAGCTGAACACTGGTTTCTGTCATCTCATAGGCTAGGCTATTAGCTCAAAAGCAAGAGAGACACACACCATCAAAACTATGCACCTGGTACTTTCCTTCCTTAAACTACCTTTGAGATTCTTTTGAAATAAGAATACCTTTGGGGTGCAAATGTGCTGTGAAAGTGGTATTGCTGGATCCTTGGGGTAATAGATTCCCAGTTTTCTGAGAAACCACCATATTGCATTCCACAGTGGCTGAACAAGCTTACACTCCCACTAGCAATGGTTCCCCTCTCTACACATCCTTTCCATCATAGGCTGTCATCTGTGTTTTTGATCTTAGCCAATATGACAGGTTAAGGTAGTATCTCAAAGTTGTTTTGATTTGCGTTTCTCTGATGGCTAAAGATGTTGAGCACTTTTTCATGTGCCTTTCAGCCATTTGTAATTCTTCTTCTTAGAATTCCCTTTTTAGTTCTGAACCCTATTTTTTAATTGGGTTACCAAGGGGTTTGGGTTCTAGCTTCTTGAGTTCTCTATATATCTTAGAGATCAGTCCTCTGTCACTTGTAGGGTTGGTAAAGATCTTGTCCCATTCTGTTTTGTCTTATTGACTGTGTCCTACCCCAAAAGCATTAACTTAACTATGTTAATGGCAGCATTAGTCATAAAAGCAAGAACCTGGAAACAACCTAGATGCCCCTCAACTGAAGAATGGATTAACAAACTGTGGCACATCTACAAAATGAAGTACTACTCAGTAGTAAGAAAAAAATGATATCCTAAAATTTTCAGGCAAATGGATGAATTTGGAGAATATCCTCCTGAGCAAAGTATTACAAAACCAGAAAGAGAAGCAGGAGATGTACTCATTCATTAGTGAACTTAAAAATAAAAGCAAGATGTCATTGCATATGAGAGCTCAAGGCTAGAACATAACTAAATGACAAAGTGCCTCACTTATACATTGGTGGCCTCTGGCAGGGGTGTGAGTGAAGAAAGACTTGTTTTCTTTAAGGGTCTGGCCACAGGGAATCTTATTATGCTCCAGTAACTAAATGAGCAGCATGAATGGAAATTTTTGTAAATGGGGAGATCATAAGTGTGGGTATGAATCTGAGAGGACTGATAACTGAGTTTGATGGGGTACATGATATAAAATAACCAAATAATATATATATATATATAAATTAAAAAAGAGTAACTTTCGTAAGAAATTTCTTGTATAATTACTTTATAACATGGCACACACTGACTGTAACTAGGTACACGGCATGTTGTATATCAATATTTCAGCAACTTTATATCCAGAAAATAATTACTCTGCTGAAACTCTTGTTGTCCACATTTAAGAGTATTTTTGGAAAATAATTATACAAATTAAGCAAAACACCCACATTTTCTTCTGGCCTCCATACATGCATCTGCACATGCTTCTGATCATGCATATTCATATGTGTGTGTATACACACACAATAATATAATGGAACATCAATATATTTACACTTAAGTGTTATACTTTTTTATTTATCAACAATACATATGTCTATAAAAATTTCTTCATTAACAATACTGACAATGATAATATGGAGAATAGCCATCTGTCCCTTAGTGGTTTGGAAAATTATCATATGAGGTCATATAAATGTAACTATTTACAAACCAAAACTACAACCATACTCTTTCACACAAGCTATTTTTATGTCAATAATCTAGAGATTTAACAATGAATATCTCTCTCTGTCTCTCTCTCTCTTTCTCCCCCCTCTGTGTGTGTGTGGGGGGGGGAAGGGGTGAATTAATAGCAAGTAGAGGAAAGATTTCTTAGAAAGAAGTTTTGAGATAGTGCTAGAAATACTTAATGAGTAACTAGAAAATTTTTAAAAGTGAAACAATCAGACACATCAGTGGAAAGTGCAAGAGATACAAAAGATTTCACTATCACTTCTTACATGCATTTCAAAATAACTAAACTTAAGGCACTGGCTGTACCTCAGGTGTGCTAGTGATTAAGGAATGTATAATTGTTTAAAAGTATAACATAGAAATGATGTTTTTCTAATACTGGATGTGCTTCTTTTATTCTTTATCAATAAGATTAATGAAAGTGGCTAGAGATTAACAAACTTTTCAAATGATTTTAAATTCTTCATGTCACTGAAACATCACATGTTGTTGTATGGTTTTTTTTGGCCTGTTTGGGTCTGGAGATTTGTGACCTGGCATGTGTGTGGTGCTGGCAGTGTGGAGCCTGGTCTGTGCGCCCGCAGCTTTTGTCCCCCAAAAGAAATGAATCACACGCTTATATACTTTACACTGCTTGGCCCATATCTTAAGCAAATTACTAACTAGCTCTTTTTTTTTTTTAAATCAACCCATTTCCATGAATCTACCCACCATGTGGCTTGCAGCCCGTGGCTCACCTGAATTTCTATATGCTTCTTCTTTGGGGGACAGATGGCGACTAATAAACTCTACCCCTTCTTCCTACCTGGCTGCCTCTGATTCTCCACCCACTTCTAAGGTGCCCTGCATGGGTCCAAACAGTTATTTATTTACATTGTACAGAGAACATTCCACCACATTTTTTTGTCTAATTAAAAAGGAAGGTTTTAATTTTTATATAGCAAAATTACACATAACAGAATAGCTCTCAAACAAGAATTATAGTTATAATATTTAGTCTATTTGTATTTTAAAATTAAAGAGAATATTTTATTATCTATTTTATCATTGTGAGTTTAAAGTTTTATATCTAATATATTTTTGAACTAAAAAGAACTATATTTACAATTATTAAACCTTTAACTACATTAAAGACCACAGAAGGATATAATATTATGTAAATAAATAGGAAGTGTAAGCAACTTTTAAAGTCTAGAAAATGACAGAGATGACATCTATTTGCCTGGACAGTCACTTAAAGTTTTTTTGTAATGTTGGGGTATCTATCTTTAGCCATTAGGCCCAAAGTCTCTGGCAAACTTTTTAGTGATGCAGGAAATTTGACACAGTCTATTGGTTGTTTTTTTTTTGTGTGTGTGTGTGTGTGTGTGTGTCTTGAAGAATGTCTGGCAATGTTTTTTGTAAAGCAGGAACCTGAAGGACCATTTTGGCTTGTTTTGCCCACATTTAGAGGTCACTTTTTTATGGAACTTGCATGTCTAGTTTATATAGCATATTAGCAAGCAGTCAATACCAGAACAGTTTTTTGTCTAGTGGCTAACTGTTGCCACAAAGTAAATTTTATATGAAGTTTTTTTTAATGTCTATCTTTTTTTTGAAATACATTGATGCTGTCAGGAACAGAACTGTCTCACTGTCTAGAAAAGTCTAAGTTTTTAAAATATCTTAAATGCCATATTTTGTATGTCTTTGAAGTGTTTGAAGACTACCTATCTAATTGAAATATATCTTTGTATATCTATAAAAACCTAACTAAGATGACTATAAGTTTGTTTATCATAGTTGACTATTAATCTGTATTTTTTAATTATACATTATAATTTTAAATGAGTTATATCAGCATCATATCTTAATCAAGAGTAGAAAAGTACAAGCAACATAACAAAATTAACCTTAAGTTTATATCAATGAATTAAAATCCACTTATCTTTTCTAATCTCGTTGTCTTCTCCTATATTCTAAAAATTACTTCATACTTCTAACTTTAAATATATATTTTCCT
>PVIH01030892.1:0-11552 GCA_004025045.1 Sigmodon hispidus | reverse complement strand
GACAGCTTCAATTTCCTTAAGGGTTATAGGCCTGTTTAGGTAATTAATCTGATCTTCATTTAATTTTGGTAGATGGTACCTGTCCAGAAAGCTGTCCATTTCTTCTAGGTTTTCCATTTTTGTGGAATACAGATTTTCAAAATAGGATCTGATAATTCTCTGTATTTCCTGGGGGTCTGTTGTTATGTCCCCCTTTTCAATTCTGATTTTGTTAATTTGAGCACTCTCTCTCTGTTTTTTGATTAGTTTGGCTAAGGGCCTTTCTATCTTGTTAACTTTCTCAAAGAACCAATCTTAGATTCATTGATTCTTTGTATTGTTCTTTTTGTTTCAATTGTATTGATTTCAGCTCTATGTTTGATTATTTCCTGCTGTCTACTCCTTCTAGGTGAGTTTGCTTCTAATAGTTTTAAGGCTTTCAGCTGAGCTGTTAGGTCTCTAGGGTGGGATTTCTCTAGTTTTTTCATATAGGCATCTACGCGCTATGAATTTTCCTCTTAAGACAGCCTTCATTTTGTCCCACAAGTTTTGATATGTTGTGGATTCATTGTCATTAAATTCTAAGAAGACTTTGATTTTTTTCTTAATTTCTTCCTTGACCCAGAAATTCAGCTGAGTGATGTTTAGTTTCCGTGAGTTGGTAGGCTTTCTTTGGGTTTTGATATTGTTGAACTCTAACTTTAGGCCCTGTTGTTCTGATATGTTACAATTGATTATTTCCATTTTTTTGTATCTGTTGATATTTGCTTTATGACCGATTATGTTGTCAATTTTGGAGAAAGTTCCATAAGGAGCTGAGAAATATATATGTTCCTTTGCGTTTGGGTGGAAGCTTCTGTAGATATGTATGAAATCCATTTGCATCATAACCTCTTTTAGACTCCTTATTTCTGTGTTGAGACTCTCTGGTTGATCTATCCAGGGTTGAATGTGGGGTATTGAAGTCTCCCACTATTAGGGTGTAAGAATTGATAGGGGATTCGAACTTTAGCAGTGTTTCTTTTACATAGTAGGTGCCCTTATATTAGGGGCATAAATATTCAAGATCAAAATCTCCTCTTGACCAATTTTTCCTGTGATGAATAAGTAGTGACCATCTTGGTCCCTTTTAATTGCTTTTAGCTTAATGTCCACTTTGTTAGATATTAGGATTACAATCCCTGCTTGTTTCTTAGGACCATTTGACTGGAAAACCTTTTCCCAACCCTTTATTCTAAGCCTGTGTCTGTCTTTGCGGTTGAGGTCTGTTTCTGGTAGGCAACAGAAGGATGGCTTCTGTTCTTGTATCCATCTTGTTAGTGTGTGACGTTTTATAGGAGAGTTGAGACCATTGATATTAAGGGAAATTAGTGACCATTGATTCATATTTCCTGCCATTTTTGGTGGTAACTTGTTTGTATTTCCTTTCTCTGGATTATTCTTCTGTGGAATTATTGATTGTTTGTGATTTCGTGGGTATATCTGGTGTCCTTAGGTTGGAGTTTTCCCTCTAATACTCTCTGTAGTGCTGGATTGGTAGATAGATATTCTTTCAGTCTGACTTTGTCCTGAAATACCTTGTTTACTACATCTATGGTGATTGATAATTTTGCAGGGTATAATATTCTAGTTTGGCTGCCATGCTGTTTTAGGGTCTGTATAACTTCTGACCAAGCCCTTCTAGTTTTCATCTTTTCCATTGAATAGTCAGGCGTTATTCTGATGGGTCTGCCTTTATATGTAAGTTGGCCCTTTTCTTTTGCGGCTCTTAAAATTTTTTCTTTGTTCTGTATGTTTTGTGGCTTATTATAATGTGGCGCGCTGACCTTTTTTTGGGATCATATCTATTTGGTGTTCTATAAGCTTCTTGTATCTTTATAGGCATTTCCTTCTTCTGGTTAGGGAAGTTTTCTTCTATGATTTTATTGAAAACATTATCTGTGCCTTTGAGCTGGTATTCTTCTCCTTCTTCTATTCCTATTATGCTCAGATTAGGTCTTTTCATGGTGTCCCAGATTTCCTGAACATTTTGAGTTATGACTGTTTTAGTTTTACTATTTTCTTTGACTGATATATCTATTTGAGCTACTGAGTCTTACACTTCAGAGATTCTATCTTCCATCTCTTGAACTCTGTTTGTTATGCTTGTATCTGTGGTTCCAGCTTTTTTCTTCAGACTTTCTATTTCCATCTTTGCCTCATTTTGTGTCTTTTTTATTGCTTCTATTTCAGCTTTTAGTTCCTGGCATGTTTCTTTCATAGATTTGTTCATCTCTTCCAATTTTTTGTTTGTATTTTCTTCTATTTCCTTAAGGCTATTTTTCATATCTTCTTTGAGAGCTTTGATCATCATCAAAAAGGAATTTTTGGTGTTGCTTCCTTCTTTTTCCTCTTCATTGCTCAGTTCAGGTCTTGTATTTGTAAGATTGTCACTTTCTGCTGGAGTAACCTTGTTGTTCTTTGTATTATTATGTAAGTTTTTGCACTGACATTTGCCCATGGCTTCAGTGGTTCACGATTAGGTGGCTCCTGGTCAGTTGTGTCACTTGGGCTTGTGTGCCTCCTGTTACCCTTCTGGGTGGGGTCTGAGTCTGTTCTTCAGAGACCCCAGTTGTTATCTGTTTGCTCAGTTGGAGGTGGAGGTGGGTAGCTGTGCAAATTCCCTCAGCAGCAGCTGTAGGTATGGTTACAGGCAGACTTTATTTGTGCCTGCTACAGAGTGTGCTGGGACTCACTCTGCAGACAGCACCCAGTCCTGGAAGCAGGACCAGAACTGATGGGAACTCCGGCTCTTTCATTTTCTAAAGCCAAGCATGCTGGTTAAAGGAAATTGCAAATCTCTGAAGGGGCAACTAGTATGGGACAGAAGAAAAACCAAAATTAAGGGACTATTCTATTACTACTAATCTCATGATCTTTTGAATTTTACATCAAAATTTATAAGATTATATATGTATGAATATATATATCAAGCTACATATATTAAAACTTTTTCAGGATATTAATGGTCATAAAGTATATTAACTAATGTGGGAGAAGGCTTTATCTAGCTTCCTGTACATTGTTTTAGGTTTGAGTCTCATTAGTTTTCTGCTGTAAACTGTGATGATGCCTAATTGCAACATTTGAAGTATCCAAACAGAACATGGAGCCCCACAACAAGGATATTACATGGACTATGACAAAGCCACTAGACTGAAAAACACCAAGCAAAGATCAGATTTGGACTACAAACTGCTCAGGACAATTTTGAGTTGCCTAGCTGAGATGAACCAGCCTCACAGACTACTCTAGACAGGACTTGAGACAAGTGCTGCATTTTTCCGTTATGCAGAGATTAGACACCAGTTAATACATTTATCTATTTCAGGACTTGATAATTAACAAATTTTTCTTTTCAGTATCCCCTAAAGATGCCATTGGCCCAAGACAGCAAGAAGTAAAATTAATAGCACTATACTCATATTACCAAGATGTGGGGGTAGTTTTGGTCCTTCAATGGGTTATAAATCATTTTCATTATTTAGTATGTTTGGGTTACAAATTGATATTGGTAAAAAGCTTAATAAGGGAGATTAGATTCAGGGTTCTTATTTAAAAAGGAAAAGAAAAGTAGGATTACAAATGTGATAGGATAAAAGAGTAGATTATTGAATAGACCCTGAAATAGGGGAACATGGAAGTAATTGAATTGTAGATTATTGAATCTATTTTTAAAAACAACTAGTAGTTTTAAACAATTTAAATTAGATTAGATTGTTGTATATTGTGCATAAATTGTGTATATTGATACAAAGTTGAGATTAATTTTGTTACTGTACATATATTTCTACTCTTTTCCAATGTTAGTTACACCTATGTAGTTCAACTAAATATGTGATAGAAAGTGCTAGTCCTTGGAAATTACAATTATCAAGTAATTAGGATATAAAGAAATGCAAGTCAGTAGTTAGTCATTACAATCAAACTTATATTCATATTATATATGTTTTCAAGGTCAAATATAGATATATTTTAGATAGACACAACATCCTCAAACACTTCAGAGATCTACAGAATATGGCATTTAAGATATTGTAATAACATAAGTTCTTTTCATTTTTAAGAAGATGAGAGACATGTCTGCTCCTGGCTGTACCAATCTACTTCAGAGAAGATGATAGGCATTGAAGAAACTCCATATGATGTTTACTTCCTTTGTCACTTAAGGTAGCCACTGGGCAAGAAAATGTTGTTGCCTCAACTGCTGAAAATATTCGGAAATGGACAAACAGGACACACACACACAAGTTTCCCACCTTGCCAACATAAGTTAGGAAGGTCTTTATCCTGCTTTATAGATAAGTCTGTCAGATATGCTAGATCTATAGGTTGAAGTTGGATGCCCCAGTGCTTCGAAGGACCCATGGATGACTACCCAGGCAGTCAGCTGTTTCTGCCATTTTTCACATTTTTGAAAGTCACTTGTTTATACTTCCTATTAACTTAGTTAATATTATTGCTTCTCTGGACTCTGAGGGAGAGGTGACAATCAGATATTTAAATTTATAGTTTTCCTAGTTATAGTTTCAGTAAAGAACCTCACTAAGAGGTCTAATGTGTATAAGTTGAGGAACATCAAAAATGATTTGGGCTGATAATACAAATTAGATAGAAAGTGAATTAGGTACAGTACTCTGGACTCACCAAAATAGGATAAATAATGGAATATTTTCTTTGATCTTGTTGATTGTTAATGGATTGAACATCACTCATGCAATTATTGCTTGTATATATTGTTTATAGTTATTAAACCTATTTTATGTAGTTTTTCTTTTTTTATTTTTTTTAAAAAAACATTTATTTATTTATTTATTTATTTATTTGCCTGTGTGTTTGCCTGGAACTGGAACTACAGACAGTTGTTAGCTGCCATGTGGATGCTGGGAATCGAACCCGGGTCCTCTGGAAGAGCAGCCGGTGCTCTTAACCACTGAACCATCTCTCCAGCCATTATGTAGTTTTTCTTATATTTGTTAAAAACTTTTTTCTTTTGACACAAAAAGGGATATGTGATGATACACTGTATATTTAATAAAAAATAGTCTGGAATACCAAAGGACAGAGCCACCCATAAAGCCAAGCCATGCATTTAATTTAATCACTCAAGAGACAGAGATCCATCTGGATATCTGTGAGTTGAAGGCCTAATAGCCAGGTAGTGGTGGTGCACATCTTTAATCCTAGCTCTAGAATAGTTGACTCAGGAAGTAAGATAACCGGGCAGAGGGAAAGAAGGGGAGTTCAGTTTCCCCTGTCATTTCTCTGGTCAGCTGAGATCAGGGAAGCTTGCAGTAGGAGAATACTTGGAGAAAGGATAAGGAGTTGGCTGGATGAGAAGTGGCTGTGGTTTGTCTCTCTATCTCTCTGATATTTTAGATTTCCTCCAATCTCTGGCTCCAGGTTTTTATTATAATACTAAATAAGATCCCTGCAATATTGTTCACTGAAATAGACAAAAGCAATCATGATGTTTTAGAAAGGAGTATACATAGAACTCCAAAATTAGATTCTAAATATAACTCCATACTAAAAATCTATGTTGGAAAAGTGACTGATTGTTATGCTGAATCAGGCAATACATAAGATACATCTAAAATGAATCATGACTTCTATTAAATGATTGTTAAAACCATAGAGTGAACATGACAAAAGAACACAGAAGCCAAACTGAAAAATTAAGAGTAGGCAAATATGTCAAATTGGGAGCAAAATTATTCATCAAAATGAATAAAACTGTTTTCAAATCCATCAAGTAATATAAGAAAACTCACACAGCTAATTAACTAAGAGGAAATGCACATGATGTCTTTTAATAATGCTCTCCTGAAAATATATAGGAATAATGGATTTGTAGCCATCACTGTCACTATTTATGTAAGATAATAGTTGTTAAACCTATTGGATATAAATTGGAAGAGAAACAGAATAGTCTCAATATTAGCCCTTCTCCATATGTTACTTATTAAGTATAAACTGAAAAATGGTACTTCTAGGGTGTATAACCTGGTAGACATTAACCCTTAAAAATCAAACACACACACATACCCCCCCCACACACACACATACACACAGTGTCTCATTTTCTCCCCAAGAAAGATCCAGTTAGTTCTTGTGCTAGTATTTCTAAAAAGGAATAAAAAAAACACACTTTAGCAATATAATAAAAGAGTAACTATCAGATTATAGTTAACAAGGGCATGGTGATTGACGTTCAAGCCTGGATGGACTCCAAATCAAAGGAGATTTTTATAAAGGACATTCTTGTTATAATTAGAAAATTTGAATATAAAACACAAATTAGAAATGAATATTAGGTTAAGTAGTATGTGTATTATTTATAAAATTATTTCTTTGTTTTATGGAATTATATAATTATGTCTCTAAAAATAAAAAGGCATGGTATATGTGAGTATCTATCAAATTGTTTGGGGAGAGTTAAACACATAAACCTGTATACTTGTCATTCAACATAGCCCATAGCATAATATATTTGTTTTGCTTAATGAAATCCAGCAAACTAGATGAAAAGCTACTTGCTGAAATGAAGAATTAGAATGAATTTCTAGTGCTTAGAGGGAAGAAACTTGACTGTACACTAAGCCCCTTAATCAACAGAAGGCTCCTTATTGCATTTTAAGCAGCAATATCTTAGCAGAGGGCTTTTATAAGAATACTAACCTCCAAGCCCAGGTCGTAGCCTGTTATCATAGCCATCCAGGAGCCGATCCAAAATTCTAGTGAAGATAGTGATGTTATCAGTGCTGTCATCAGGAATATCTGGAGCATGCTTAGGAGAGAGTCTGCAGGGGAAGATAAGAGTCCTTAATAGGCAACAATTGCATGACTAGCCATTTGAATTGTAGAAGATTTCACTAAGTAGATAAGGCAAATTTAATAGCTGTACATCTTGACCCATGAAGCAAGAAATTTCTATTTGCTAGAATAATTGCCTGTATAGGAAGCAAACATTAATCAACTTGCACTCTTCCTTCTACATTTGAATCAAGTTTGCCAGTACATGTTCCAGCCTCATCTCAGCAGCATACAAACAAGAAGAAATCCTGGACACAGTGTTGCTAGGAAAAATACCTGGCAGACATCTGATGACTCAAACTAAAGAAGAAAAATGTTACTGAGAACTTAACCTCCAATATAGTCCAGAAAGACACATGATTAGAGGACAGTGTCAGATCAAACCTTGAGCTACCCTCAGGCCCTATCATATGGAGAGAAAAATCAAAGCCAGTAATAGCTGAGGAAATGCATCGTGTTTCTTCTCTCTCATTTTATACATGCAGAAACAAACTGAGAGAAAAAAAACAAATTTTCTCACACACATCACTAACAGGAAAAGATAGGACAATAATTGAAAGCACTCTGATTTTTTACTGCATTCTATTTCTTTGATTTGGATTCCTTCTGAGTACTATGACCTTTTTCATTAATTTTTATAGAATAACGTCTCATTTTTTTTATCCATGCATCCCCTTGTTCAAACTTGCTTCCCCTTCCCAACACCACCCAGTCACCCTCTATTCTCCCCATCTCCCCATCCTTTGAGTTAATTTTGTATCCTGCTACATTGCTGAAGGTGTTTATCAGCTGTAGAAGTTCCCTGGTAGAATTTTGTGGGTCACTTATGTATACAATCATATCATCTGCAAATAGAGATAGCTTCACTTCTTCCTTTCCAATTTGTATCCCCTTAATCTCTTTTCGTTCCCTTATTGCTTTAGCTAAAGCTTTGAGAACTATGTTGAATAGATAAGGGGACAGCCTTGTCTAGTTCTTGATTTTAGTGTGATTGCTTTGAGTTTTTCTTTATTTAGTTTCATGTTGGCCATCAGCTTTTTGTAAATTGCCTTTATTATATTTAGATATTTTCCCTGTATTACTGTTTTCTCCAGGACTGTTGTCATGAAGGCATTTTCATTTTTGTCAAAGGCTTTTTCAGCATCTAAGGAGAAGATCATGTGGTGTTTTATTTTCATTTTGTTTATACGATAGATGACATTTATTGTATGTTGAACAATTCCTGCATTTCTGGGATGAAGCCTTCTTGATCGTGGTGGATGATATTTTTTGTATGTTGTTGTATACAGTTTGCTAGAATTTTGTTCAGAAATTTTGCATCAATGTTCATGAGAGATATTGGTTTGTAATTCTGTTTCTTTGTTGTGTCTTTGAGTTGCTCGTGTATCAGGGCTATGGTGGCTTCATAAAAAGAGTTTGGCAATGTTCCTTTAGTTTCTACTTTATGGAAAAGTTTGAGGAGTATTGGTATTAGCTTTTCTTTGAATGTCTATTAGAACTCTGCACTGAAACCATCTGGGCCTGGGCTTTTTTCATTTGGGGTATTTTTAATGACAGCTTCAATTTCCCTTGGTGTTATAGGACTGTTTACATCTTTAATCTGGTCTTGATTTAATTTTGGTAAATGGTACTTGTCCAGAAAGCTGTCCATTTCTTCTAGGTTCTCCATTTTTGTAGAGTATAGATTTTCAAAGTATGACTTGATAATTCTCTGTACTTCCTGGGTGTCTGTTTTTATGTCTCCCTTTTTGTATCTGATTTTTTTTTTCTTGCTCTCTCTCTCTCTCTCTCTCTCTCTCTCTCTCTCTCTCTCTCTCTCTCTTCTCTCTGCTCTGCTCTTTGGTTAATTTGGATAAGGGTTTACTTATCTTGTTAACTTTCTCATAGAACCAACTCTTTGATTCATTAATTTTTTATATTTTTTGTTTCTATTGTATTGATTTCAGCTCTAATTTTGATTTTTCCTGCGGTCTATTACTGCTAGGTGAATTTGCTTCTAATTTTTCTAGGGCTCTCAGCTGTGCTGTTAGTTCTCTAGTATGGGATTTCTCTAGTCTTTTTATGTAGGCATCTGGTGCTTTGAATTTTTCCCTTAAGACTGCTTTCATTGTATCCCACAAGTTGGGGTATGTCGTAGATGCATTTTTGTTCAATTCTATAAAGTCTTTGATTTTGTTCTTAATTTCTTCCTTGAACCAGAGGTGGTTCAGTTGAGTGATGTTTAGTTTCCTTGAGTTGGTAGGCTTTCTGCGATTCTTGATGTTGTTGAACTCTAACTTTAGGCCCTGGTGATATGAAATGGAACAATATACACATTTTTTATTACCTGTTGATATTTGCTTTATGACCTCATATGTGGTCAATTTTAGAGAAAGTTCCATGGGGTGCTGAGTAATATGTATGTTACTTTTTGTTTGGGTGGAGGTTTCAGTACATATCTACTAAGTACATTTAGTTCATAATTTCTGCTAAATCCCTTATTTTTCTGTTGAGTTTCTGTCTGGTTGACCTACTCAATGGTGAAAGTGGGGTGTTGACGTCTCCCACTATTACTGTGTGAGGTTTGATATGGGGTTATACTTTACAAGTGTTTCTTTTATATATATATAGGTGCCCCTGTGTTGGGGGAATAGATATTCAGGATTGAGATTTCATCTTGGTGAATTTTTCCTCAGATGAATAGTGACCTTCCTTGTCTCTTTTCATTGATTTTGGTTTAAAGTCCATTTTGTTCGATATTAGAATGGCTACTCCAGCTTGTTTCTTAGGGCCATTTGATTGGAAAGTCTTTTCCCAACCCTTTACTCTGAGCCTGTGTCTCTCTTTAAAGTTGAGGTGCATTTCTTTTATGCAACCCTTTACTCTGAGCCTGTGTCTCTCTTTAAAGTTGAGGTGCATTTCTTTTATGCAGCAAAAATATGGTTTCTGGTTTTACATCCATAGTGCTAGGGTGTGTCTTTTCATAGATGAATTGTGTACATTGATATTAAGGGATATTAATGACCAATGATCAATATTTCCCATTATTTTTGGTAGGAGCTTGCATTTCCTTTTTTCAGTGGGGAGATTCTTCTGTGGGCTTATCAATTGTCTGTGGTTACATGGATGTTTCTGGTTTCCTTAGGTTGGAGTTTTCCCTCTGGGGCTTTTTGTAGGGCCAGACTTGTGGTTAAGAATTTTTAAATCTGATTTTGTCATGACATATCTTGTTTCTTCCCTCTATGTTGATTGACAGTTTTGCTGGGTACAGTATTCTAGGTTGGCATACATGTACTTTTAGTGTCTGTATAATGTCTGACAAGGACCTTCTTCCTTTCATTGTTTCCATTGTGTAGTCGGGTGTTATTCTGATGGGTCTGCCTTTATAGGTGATTTGACCTTTTTCCTTTGCAGCTCTTAGTATTGCTTCTCTATTCTGTAGGTTTAGAGGCTTGACTATTATATGGTGAGCAGTCTATTTTTGTGGGTCTGGTCTATTTGGTGTTCTGTAGGCTTCCTATATTTTTATAAGCATTTCCTTATTGTGGTAGAAATTTGTTATTAAGAGGCATGTATTAAATAAGGTTTATTTTGTTAGAATTTTTTATAAAAAGAAGTTTTAATAATGAGTTTAGTTGTTGTCGTATGGACTTGTTGTGTTGTTGTGTTAAGGGACTGGAAGACTTATTTTTTGTGTGTGTGTTTTGTTTTTGTTTGGTTTTTGTTTTGTTTTTGTTTTGTTTTTAAAGACTAAGTTTTTTTGTATTTGTATAATTTGGGATTTTTTTGTTATTTTTTTTATTTTGTTTAAATAGGGAGGTTTTAAATTAGGTATAAAATTATATATTATAGGGATTATTATAAGACAGTGTGTGGGAAAGAGGAAGGAACTAACATAAGTGAGGTTAAATTATTGTTAATAAATAATTATAAAGTGAAATTTAATATTTAAAATGTTGATAAAAAAAATGTATAGGGATTGTTTTAAGGCTGTTTATTTTAAATAATAGAGTTTTAAGACTTGAGTGTCTTTGTTGGAATGTGAAGTAATAATAATTTTAATTATTTAATTTTTAATATTGTTAAGACTTGAGAAGGAAAATATATATTTAAAGTTGGAAGTATGAAGTAACTTTTAGAATATAGGAGAAGACAATGACAGTTAACTATTTGGATAGTTATTTATTATTTTTTGAGTAACGGGAGTATTTATTTTTGTGGCTATTGGCTTATGATATTTGACAAGTTTTTATAGAAGTAGGGTATTTTTGGTAGGACTGTTTTATTTTGGCTAGGCAAGCTTTGGCAGTTTTTATTTTTTATTTTGTAGGTCTATTTTGGACAGTGAGCACGTTGACAGCAGTGGGTGCAAGTGTAGCTTTTGTTTTTTAGGCCATTATAAGTCAAATTAAATAATTTTTTTGTAAGATGTTTGTGATGTTTAATATTATTTTGAGAAAGGAACGGTGATGTCAGGAGTTGTCATGTTTTTTAAGGCCAAATTTGAAATAATGAAATTTTGAATGCTATATTTTTTTGGTCTATGAAGTGGTTGAAGACGTTTATTTATTTGGTATATTTTGACATGTTTTTGAAAAGCCTGAGTATCTTGACTGTTAGGTAATAAATTTGAGTAACTATAATTTGTAATCTCAATTAACTAAGAAAGTGAGGTTAACATTGTAAAAATAGGTATTTTAAAATGAGTGTATAGCTCTTTTAAATAATTTTAAGTATAA
>PVIH01030891.1:0-11554 GCA_004025045.1 Sigmodon hispidus | reverse complement strand
GGGAGGGAGGGAAGGGGAGGGGGAGGGAGGGAGGGAAGGGGAGGGAGGGAGGGGACAGGTGAGCTTATGTCATTATCTTGTGCTGTGGGAGGGAGATTTAAAATCCAAGTAGAAGCAAGGTTTGATTCAGCTCCAGAGAGCAGAATCTGCATTTGTCACAGGCTTCTCGGGTTCATTTAGCCTGTTCTGAGTCTGCTGAAAGGCTCAACTATGGAGGTCCTCATCACCTCTGCCCTTTCCCCCCTCAAGACTGCTTCCATCCCAGGTGAAACTCATAGCCAGCAGAAGGGGCTCAAAGGCAGTTTCCTCCAGCTGGTCACCATGTCCAAGGTGTGTGTGTGTGGGGAGGACATACAAGGCTCACAATGGTCTCCTGGCAATGTGGATGAGTTTGCTTTAGAATACATTTGAACGCAAAGAGGCTACAGAAAGGGAGTTACTGCAGGCTGCAAAGGAGGGGCTAATTATTCCACTGTTCAAAATAAGGTGTAGAGCAGGGCAGGTTGCTCGGTTGCTGTGTACATTTTTAGAAGGAGGAATATGTATACTCTAAGCTGAGTGAATTCCAGTCTGCTAAGGTGGCTCTATGCTTGCCTACTTTATAAACTTCAGAAACTTACTACTTGTTGAATTTTGGTATGACATTTAAAAAACATTCACAATCATCTTATAAAGAAATTAAAATTCTCATCCTTTATTTTTACTATGTAGTCAATGGTTTCCATCAGAGCCGACTGGATCCAGTCAATTCCCCCAAGCTCCATCTCTGAGCATTGTGGCATTCTAGATCTAAACTATAGCAGGAAGGTATAATAGATTGGTGGTAACCTTCCCAAAGAGAACATCGCCATTCTAACTCTTAGAACCTAGGAATGTAAACTTGTGTGCAAAGGGTCTTTGAGATCCTTTTAAGAATCTTGAAAAGAGATCATCTGGGTGGTCCCCAAATCCAGTGACAGATTTCTTTCCAGAGAAAGGCAAAGGGTGATTTGAGTCTGACACAGAGGTAAAGGTTTGAGAAGATGGAGGCAGCCATCCAGCCACAGGTCAATGGGCTCCTGGAACCACCAGGAGCCAGAAGCAGCTGGAGAGAGCCTCCCCTAGAAACATTGGTGGGAGATGGGTCTCCTGAGACTTGATCTGCATCTTCTGGCCTCCAGAATGTGAGCAGATAGTCTTAGGATGGTAACACAGTGTGGTAAGCTGGAGGTGACTAGGAGACCATGATGACTCACACTGACTGGCATGAGGAAGGGATTGGGTATTTGTATCACACTGGCAAGTTCATGGTCTTGCTTTTACTTTGGTCTTCTGTGGTCACCAAGTGGTCTTATGTGATGTTTTTTGTTCTTTTTATGTCCAATAGGAGACCATCATGACCAGCTATGGGCCAGGCCAGCTCCTGGCACACCAAAGCCTGTCTGGGTGATAGGGTCACCTTTCTCTTTGTAAAGCCAGCCTCATATTCTTCTCCAACAGATAGAATGCAGAAGCTGCTAAGAATCCAGCTGGGCTTTGACTGAGTTGGATGATAAAGAGATACTACAACATAGAAACAACTCTACTTTTCTAATTTTCTTTTTTGAAAGTATTTGTTTTTCTTTTGATGGTTCTGGGATTCAAGTCCTACTCACACATGCTGGCATGCACTCTACCAATGACTACATGTACCTTTGTTTTTTTAATTCATTTTTTTTCGTAAGTTTTGTCTTAAGACAAGGACTCCCTACATTATCTAGACTACCCTTGAGCTCACTTTGTAGTCCAGACAGGCCTTGAACATGAAATCCTCCTGCTTCATCCTTTCAAGTGGCTGTGATTGCAGGGCTATCTATGTACAATCAGTCTATAAAAGATATTCCTCCTAGAATTTTATTTATAAGAACATTCACTGGGCTTGTTTTTATTACTTAAAAACAAACATTTGAATTTGTTTGTTAAATTATTAAATATTATCCTTATTAGCTATAACTGTCAATTTGGCACAATCTAGAGCAATTTGAGAGAAGAATCTCAGCTAAGGAATTGCCTAGATCAGATTGGCCTGCAGGAGATTATGTTGATTGTTAATTGATGTAGGAGAGCTCAGCCCATTGTGGGCAGCTTCATTGTCTGGGCAGATGGTCTAGGGCTTTATAAGAGCCTGGGAAACAGCCAGCAAGCAGTACCAGTCCATGGTTTCTGCTATGCTTTAGCTGAGTGAGAGCCTCGGTCAGAGGTAACACTGTGTGGACTAGCAAGCAGACCTGTCCTCAGTTCCTCCTCTGGCTTGCTTTTTATGTGTGAGAGTATTTTATGAAAGCAACAGAAATGAAACTAGAACAAATAAAATACATAAAATATATTTCAGTCTTAACTTACAGTAAATATTGACAAATATAATGCACATAAGTAAGAGCTGTTTGGAATCACTAGTCAAAGTGTAAAGGGTCCCATGGCCAAAATATGTGAGAACCAACGGCCTCTTTAATGGCTAGTCTTTATAAATATACCATAAGTGTCTAATTGGGGAGAACTGGGTTCTATAAAGCCCAGGAATCAACCTTACTCAACACATTATTCCCATGTAGGTTTTAATGCCTGGTTTATTAACAATTTGTAGAGGTAAGTTGAAGTTTCCTAATCAATTTCTCTTTGGTGTTCTCTCAACTTTTACTGTATATTTAAGATTTCAGGAGTTTTGTTAGCATATATTAATTGTCCAAAGGGGTTCACTGTGATGTTTCTGTACATGTACTTACTGTATTTGGATCACTTTCCCTTCTGTAATAGGAGATGACATTGCTTTATCATTTGACTTGCTGTGTGACCAGGTACAACTTACTTATTCCTCCTGGGACTTGGTTTTCTTTTCTTTCTGCTTGTATTTATTTTGATTGCATTAAAATTTATCTTTTATTTTTGAGATTATAATATAATTGCATCATTTACCCCTTCCCTTTCCTCAGTCAAAAGCCTCCCATATATACTTCCTTGCTCTTTTTCAAATTTATGACCTCCATTTCCATTAAGTGTTCATTAAATGCATATATATACATTTTCTTAAATACGAAAGTACAACCTGCTTAGACTGAATAATGTTTCTTGCACATGTGTTTTCAGGGCTGACCACTAGATAACCAAGTGGTACGTCCTCACTGGGGAAGGCTATTTCTCTCACTTTCAGCATTCTTTGGTTGCCTGCAGTTCTTTGTATTGGGCTGAGCCTCCTGGATTCTTTCCTGTTGGACTTGGTTTTCTTTTCTTTTCTTTTATGTGAATTGGTGTTTTGCCTGTATGTATAACTGTGTAAGGGTGTCAGATCTTGGAATTACAGACAATTGTTAGCTGCCATGTGAATGCTGGGAATCGAACTCAGGTCCTCCGAAAGAACAGTCAGTGCTCTTAACCGCTGAACCATCTCTCCAGTCCCGGACTTGGTTTTCTTAGTTAGATTGTGTTACCTTATAAAGCCAGTGTCAATACATACTCCTTGCTGTCTTCACTGTCAACGTTTGGTGGAGAAGAAAAAAGACAATGTTTGGATTTAGTCACCGTTGACATGTTGGCCCACTGAGGCTAAAGAGAAAATATAAATAGATTTTATATTATATTATATATAATCAAATATTAGGGGTGTTAGGAAAAAGTGGGAATGTAGGTTTGACCAGAAAAAGAAGTGACAAGCCTAAGCTTGGGAGATCAAATGCCTTAGACAGTGTAAGAATGGGAAACGGATGCCATGAGAGATGAATGGACATTTCCTAGTGATAGGAAGTCCTCACAGGCCTGGCTGTGGGTGTAATGAAGGGGTCATGGGGACTGGACCAGTTTTCCATGTGGCTGCTGAAGGCACCCAGAGTAGAATGGTGTGAAGAGAGGAGTGACAAGTCCTCTGTACTTGTCTGACTGGCAGGTGAAGAGGTGACAGTGGAGCAGAAGATATGAACTAAGGAAATGGTGCCATGACACGTGCAGCAGCTACACAAATGCTTTTCACCTGAAGCTCCGTGTAGCTCATCCACAGCACTGAAGACAGTGGGCTGCCCTGAAGACAGAGAAGTGTCTGGGGATGGAGAAGCTGGCAGAGTGGGGAGCCGGACAGTGAGGACCGCCAAAGGGAGGACACTGGGACTTTCCATCTTCCCGAGTTGCTAAGGGTGGATGGGGGCGCTGCTAGCTGGAAACGGCTGGACGTCCATTAGAGATGATGAGGCTCTCAGAAGATAAGCCAAGATGATGTCAACGTCTCAGGACAACGAGAAAGAGGGTTTTTCTAAGTAACAGTGCTGCCGTACTGGGGAGTAGAGTCTGCCTTCATCTCAGTTTATTGTGTTTGCCTTATTCTGCCAAGGCAACGGAGGATTTTAGCACAGAACGAAACTTTTTTTAAAATAGTATTTGGCTTTGGCTCCCTCTAGTGGTCATTGTGCAGAATTAACCAAAATCTAAATATTTCAGAAATGAATTGAAAATTTCAAGAGTTTTTGAGGGACTAACCTGAATTCTAGTATACAGCAGGGCTATTTTGTGGTCTGAAAGGTATCTATGTATTTTGCAACTTACTTTCTGAAGGACATTGGTGATTTTTCTAACTCTGAGATAGACGAAACAGAAACAGGATGGATTAGATTCCTGTCCTAGTGAGGCTTACATTCTGTCTCACAGGGTGAACCATCAGTAACTACTACACAGGAAAGTGCTCACGTTGGTTAGGACTTTTCAGGGAAAAAGCAGAACTCACCGTTAGGAAGCAAAGAATGGGACTTGGACTATGGTGCCCAGGGACCTTATAAGAGGTTATAATTGAAGGAAGAGAAACAGAGGAATGTCCAGTGAGGGACCAACAGGAGAAAAGGCTGTGCTGCAGGGCATAACTAGAAAACAGTGATCAGGTGACATGAGTCATGAGCTGAGGCCACGGAGGCCAGTGAGGGTCAGATCCCACCAGGACCCGTCAGTGCGGAAAACTCCACAGCCACAGGAGTCACTAGTGACAATTTTCATTCTGTCTTAACAGATTGCATTTAAGAACTACTCTGTTGAAATGATTAACTTTGCCTCTAAACAAATAGAAGAAAATACTTCAAAATCCGAATTTATTTAATCTGTTGGCCCATCAGATCAGCCAGCGTTTGGCGTAGCGAGTCTAAGCATGATATACAAGTAAGGAACATCGGGCACACATTGCAAAGCAATTTTAATTAGATAAGACATTGTCTTCTTGAAGAGACTGTCTCATCAAGGGACCAATGTCCTCCTGCAGAGGAACTGGAAATGGCTTTTGTTTCTAATGAAGATGGTTCTGAATTTAAACTGCTTTTTCCAAAAATGCTTGATTTAGCCACGACTCCAAATACAACAGCTTTTCTGCACTGGGAAGATGTGGACACATTAGCATTGCTTTGTTGTGTCAAAGACCTTTAGTTTAAAATGCAGCATTCCCTGTAGAGTGGTCGGTTTCTTTTTACCTTACCTGGAGAAGCACCTGGACAGACAAGGTGGAAAATGCTAGACAAAGTCTACACCAGTAAGCTTACAAGATTGTAACCTTGTAACAACAAGTACAAGGTAACTTACAAGTGTAACCTCATGATTGGCGGATGGCATGCGCATGTGTCCAGCCAGTAGCCCCTGTACTGTGCTGTGTGGAGGCCTCTGGACCAGGGACGTGGCCTCTCCTATTCTCTGGGGACTGCACACACGGATTGATCTTGCAGAAGCCCCACATCATAACTGCCTGTAACCCCATTTCCAGTGGGTCCCATGCCTTCCTCTGGCTGCACCCACCCACCCACAGACAGACAAGCAAACAGACGATTTTTTAAAAATCTAAGAAGAAAAGAGCTCTCTTTCCTTTTCCTCTTTCGAGGACGGTGCTGAGAGGCACTCAAAATGGTCCAGCGCTTGACATACCATCGTAGGCTTTCCTGCAATACAGCCTCAAACAAAACTAGGCTGTCTTGATCTCCTGGCAACAGGATCGTTTACCTCTATGCTAAGAAATTTGGGAAAGCACCCAAGTCCGCATGTGGAGTATGCCCAGGCAGACTTCGAGGGGTTTGTGCTGTGAGACCAAAAGTCCTTATGAGATTGTCTAAGACAAAGAAGCATGTAAGCAGGGCCTACGGTGATTCCATGTGTGCCAAGTGTGTTCGTGACAGGATCAAGCGGGCTTTCCTTATTGAGGAGCAGAAAATTGTTGTAAAAGTGTTGATGGCACAAGCACAGAGTCAGAAAGCGAAATAAATATACAGTTTTTTTAAATAATAAAGCTCAAGGCTTGGTCTGTGAAGAAGAAGAAGAAGAAGAAGAAGAAGAAGAAGAAGAAGAAGAAGAAGAAGAAGAAGAAGAAGAAGAAGCAGAAGAAGAAGAGAGCACTCGCAAGACCAGTTCTTGGTAAGAAGACATCAGAAAGCAAAAGGGCATCCGAGATAGAGGAACTGCTCTTTAGGGTTACCTACGTCTGCCCAATCTTAACCCCATCTGCTGAGGGAAACAAGTACTTCAGCATGGCTGGTCTTTGCATTTCCCCAGGAGTCAACATTTTATAGTGAAAATGAATTAATATTCTAGAATAATAGTATACTTATGGCTTAGAGACCAGTGGCTCACACCTGTGCCCTCGGGTTCAGTTAGTTGACTTAGGAGAATTACCTCAAGTTCAAGGCCAGCCTGGTCTAGAGTGAGATCACATCTTAAATAAACAAATACAAATGGGAAAAAATAAACACAGCTTGTCATACTGTGTTCATCTATACAAGACATTTGTAAGTGAATATTGCCACATGATTTAACACACTTTGTATATAAATAATAAAGATGTATCAGGCTATGGTATTTAAATGTTTGTTTATAGGACCTGGATGTCTTGGCACATGCCTTTAATCTCCACACTTGGCAAGTACAGACATGCTGTGAGACTATGCTCTTACTTGTATTAGTTTACTAAAACACTGATTGGCCAGAAGTAGAGGCAGGGTGACCAGACTAGAGAATTCTGGGAAGAGGAAAGGCAGAGAGCAGATAATAGCCAGACTCATAGAAAGAAGATGAGAATGCTGCACTGAAGCAAAGCTACCAAGTCACGTGGCTAAACATGGGTAAGAATTTAGAGTTAATTTAAGTGTAAGAGCTAGCATTTACTATAAAATTAAGCTTCTGAATTAATTATTTTATAGGCAACTGTGGGGACCTCCAATGGAGATTTTCTGGACTGTGGGATTATGCCGGACCAAGAAACTTCCACCTACACAGGCAGGTGGTCTCTGTATGTTCAAAGCCATCTCGGTCTGCATAGCAAGCTCCAGGACTGCTCGGGCTACATATGGGATTCTGTCTCAGGACTAATAGATATTGTTTGTTTAGATGATTATGTTCTTATTTTCCATAAATAAGAATATGTTTAGTGTGAAATAATAAATATGGTAGGGACCCATGGAGGCAAGAGCTGGAGGTGGCTGTCACACCCTGGCCAGTCAGGAACCAGGGAAAGAGGAATGTACTTTGTCTGTGCTCAGTTTGGGACTCCAGTCCACCAAACAAATGTGCTGCCCACAGTGGGGCTAGTCTATACCTCAGTTAACCTACTCTAGATGATCCCTCACAGGTTTTTCCCATAGATAATTCCAGATCCTATCAGGTTGACAATCAGTACTAATGACCACAACATAAATGTCATGATTAAATCCATTTTTCACATTAGAATTTCTGAGTTATGTCAGAATTGTTTACTACAGAGCTTGTACCAGGTTTTCTCTCATTGTGAGATGCACCTCATCTCCATTCCATCTGTAGCAGTGAAGATTATTATTAATACAGAGTGTAAAACAACTAGTTTTTCTATTTCCCCAGTGTTAGACATCTTTTCATATAGGAACTCACCATTCTTGGTTCTTTTCTCAAATGTTTTAAAACTAGATTGTCTCTTAGTGGCCCAAATTTTCCTTCTGTATTCTGAATGCATGTGGAAAATAGCCTTTTCCAGCATGTGATTTTTCTTTTTATTCTTTTTTATACTGACTTTTGATACAAACAAGTTTTTAATTTTTTAAACAAAATGAAATTTGCTTATTCTTTTTTAATTATAATTTCTTGAATCTTATCATCTTTATTTAATTTAACTATCTATAGTTCATTTCATAAGAAAATGAATCAAAATTAGTGGCTTATCTTTTGGTAAATGAATTTAACTTACTTGTTTTGGTTTTATCAGGGTATGTTAATCATACTTTTTGTTCTTGTAACAAATACCTGAGGAAAAAAACATAGAGGATGATAGTGCAGTTGTGCCAGGTAGCCTGGAATATGAAGCACAGCAGGAGGAATGTAAAAAACCCAGGTTCAACAGATGGAACTGAAAGTTTCAAAGCACCCACTTACCCACCCATGCACACAACCACCCATGCATGCATGTACCCACTCATGCATGTATGCACCCACCCACCCATGCATGAACTCACTTACTCATGCATGCATGCACCCACCCATGCATGCACCCATGCACACTTTTTAAAGCTTGAACTACAATTTAAAAACTGCAGAAGTTGTACAAAGAGGGCTGCTTAAGAGGAAGCGGGCCTCACTGGTGATAATGCAATCTCAAGGCTAGAGGAAGAGACACTTCCTTGAAAGCAAGGTAAGGGAAATTGAGGAAATATTTGGGGAATTTCTCTGCTCCCTCAAAGCCTGTTAAGATGCTAGGACATAACAATGTATGTATGTATGCATCCCCCCCATAGAAAAAGGAAGGAACTTTTTTAGGATTAGTAAGTGCTGAGACTTTATTTCAAGAATTTATAATACACTTCAGAATAAGCTGGAACTAAGAAACTAGAATATGAGCTACTGAGTCAGAATTCTTATTCTGATGTGCACTTTGTCCCACCTGTGGCAACTGGACAATCACACCCTGCAGATTGGACTAAACTGAACATTTAGAAATGAACTCCTTTCAGACACATCTGAAACAATGTTTAACAAGCTATCTGTGCATCCTTTAGACCGGCAAGTCAACATACAGAATTGAACTTTAAACCCATGGTGTTTTTAATTTATTTTATTTGGTGAGTGAATACAGAATCTTACCCTGTAACCCAGGTGGTCTGGTACTAACTCTATAGCCCACACTAGTCTTGAACTTACGACAATACACCTACCTCAGCCTCTGAAATGCTGGCTTCAGTCTCCATGCTTGACTTAGGTGTTATGCTTTGAACATGAAATATCCCCCATAGGACCATGTATTTGAACAGTTGCTTGCCAGCAGGTGGCGCTGTTCTGGAGGGGTGTGTAATGTTTGAACATTGGTCCTAGCTGGTGGAAGGAAGGTAGTAAGGGCAGGCCTGAGTGTTTCAAGTTGTTTTGTTTCTGGCTTGGACTCTGCTTCCTGCTAAGCCACTGAGATATAAGCAAGTTGCATTGCATGCTCTCAGAGCTGTCCCCCTCACTGTGGACAAAGTCCCTAGAATTACGAGCCAAAGGCTGACTCACCACAGTGCCTCACCTCTGCCAGCCATGCCTACCACCACAAAGGCTCCCTCCCGAAAGAGCTCCACCAGCTGGGAAATAAAATTTTTTGTTTCGTTTTGTTAAGCATGGAGACCTGAGGGTGACTTTATACATATAAATCCTTGAGCATATAAAAGTGACTATCACACATATTTAATATTTTCAATTTTTTTAAAAGACAGGTTCTCTCTATATAAGCCATGCTGGTCTTAAACTTCAGATTCTCTTGCCTCAGCCTAGAGAAGTTGCCAAGAGTTCTCTGTCTGGATTCACAGGCAGCTGGAAGACAGTTATAATGGGACTGGCTTGGACTTTTGAAACCCCAAAGCGCAAGTGGATACATATCTTCCAACAAGGCCACACCTCCTAATCCTCCTCAATTTGTGTCACTCCCTATGACCAAGCATTCAAATGAGTCTATGGTAGTCATTCTTATTCAAACCACCATACTCACATTCCACTAACTGGTCCCCATAGTATTGTATAAATTTTACTCGGTCTTATAATAAAAACATGGAGCCAGATATTGGGGGAAAGCTGAAAGATCAGAAAAACAGAGGAACAGCCAGTCACTTCTTACCTACTCACTCCTCATGAATCCTCAGACTGAATGCCTCTGAGTCCTCAGCTGAAAGAAAAGGGGATCACAGGTGAAGGGCTGAACTGCTTTCTTCACCCACCTGATCTCCCTCTTCTATATTGCTTCCTGGTTCAACTTCCTAGTGCTAAGATTAAAGGCTTGTGTGTTTCCCAGGTACTCAAAGCAGAGGCATGAGATCCCAAGTGCTGGGATTAAAGGTGTGTGCCACCACTGCCTGGCTCTGTTTAACTTTGAACTCACGGAGATCCAGACTGATCCCTGCTTCTGCCTCCCCAGTGCTAGGATTAAAAGTGTATGTCACCACTTCCTGACCTTCATGGCTAAATCTATGGCTGACCCTCTGTCCTATGTGCAAGCATACCTGTATGCCAAGTTTCTAGAACTTCCTCAAGACGTTTCTGAGTTGGACTTCTGATATATTGTCTAGATGTTCCTTTCGGAGAATTGTATCCATTTCCTATCCTGTTAATAAAAATCTAACATGGGCTGGAGAGATGGCTCAGTGGTTAAGAGCACTTGACTGCTCTTCCAGAAGTCCTGAGTTCAATTCCCAGCACCCACATGGTGGCTCACAGCCATCTATAGTAGAACCAGAGTCCTCCTGATGTGCATAAAGACAGAGCACCCATATAAATGAATAAATAAATCTTTTTAAAAAATTCAACGTACTTGTTTCCTTATATTCTTTTTTTATCATGTTTATTTTAAATTGGAATATAAAGCAATATGTTTCATTATTGCATATTTACATTTTTAAAAAATGATTCTGTTATCAATGCTCTCCAACCCCACTGCTTCTCACTACTTCTTCTTTTTTTTTATTTTTTATTTTTTTAAGATGGCTACACATATATTTACTTTGTGTTCAGCTTTTCCTCTGGATTTTTTTTTCCATCCCTGTATATCCTTATTCAAGGTCCCTTCCCTCTCCCACCACATCAGGTCATTTTACTTCTCCGCAACTCCCCATCCCCTCCCTGGGCAGGGAGCAGACAGTCTTATGGTCCCACTGACCCAGTAATGCTTGGATCATTCTCCACTCCTGGCCAAATCCAGTTTTGTCCCCCCTCCCTCAAGAGTGAGTCAGGTGTTCCTATAGTTGGAGTGGGGTCTGAAGGGTCAGTCCAGGGTGTTTCTGATCCCAAGCTGTTCAGTGGTTGTGGTTTGCCGCTTCGGCATGCTTGGCTTTTTTTCTTGTTTGTTTGTTTGTTTAGAGACCACTAATGAGTGAGTACATCCCCTGCTTATCTTTCTGAGATTGTGATCCTTGCTCAGGAGGATATTCTCCAAATCCATCCATTTGCCTGCGAATTTTAGGATATCATTTTTTCTTACTGCTGAGTAGTATTCCATTGTGTAGATGTACCACAGTTTGTTAATCCATTCTTCAGTTGAGGGACATCTAGGTTGTTTCCAGGTTCTTGCTATTACAAATAATGCTGCTATGAACATAGTTGAGCTAAT